>CM076581.1:1025252137-1025461310 GCA_034641835.2 Pinus albicaulis
TGTAAGGAGTTAAAAATTTTATAAGTTAATCATCATTACCTAGAATGTTTATAAATAAGAGTAGTAACTCCTTAACCCTTAACAACCTCCTTTACAGTATATTAACTTAATACTAAATGATGCAAACATCCATTCATCTCATTGCTCAAATAGTCATCACATAATTGCCATTCTGAACATCATAACAAGAAAGAACTGAACCTCATCATCTGGACACAATAACCAATCACACCATTTAACACCATTATACCCTGGAAACCCCGTAGGGTGAAAACCAACAAAAGTTTAATTTTATTATTAAACGCTCGTGAGGGTGTTCAACCCATCACTCAATGGCTTATAAGGGAGACCATCCCTTAACCATCGTTTATATAATTTACAAGGAAATATGCAAATATCTAGCTTACAGCCATTACAATATATATAATACCATTTACCCTCTGGTCTTCATATCTTCAGATCTTCTCATCTTGGTGGCATGGATGTACCTACAATGGACCATCGTGCATTGGACCTTCCTGCAACTCGCACTCATCTGCATGAGCATTAATCATTTTTCCTCATATGTGCTGGTTATAAATCATCACAATAACTCATGCTTCCGTTGCATAAGCACACATTCACAACGAAGCACATAACCTCCTTCACGAGTCTTTCCAAAGAAAGTCTCTACACTAGTGAGCATGTAAACATATGTAAAAATACGCAATGAAGAGTATAAATACATGTCTCATTTTCAAGATTTTACTAACAATCATATTCAATGTAGTTTCAATACTACAAGCTTTATTTTTACATACAGATATGTATATTATTCTTCAATAAAAGTTAATACATAGGCCGCATGCCTATGCATGACCTTGTTCCAAAAGAACTAACATAACTAACATATTAGTTTTGATATCATAAATGTACTCACATATTTTCCTAAATGGTGAGATAGCTCAATATTTCTTTATACATGCAAAGAGTATGCTTCTATAACATAATGGCTATTCTTTGTGCATGCAAGAGAGATAACCCTCCCTCTTTGTGCATGCAAGAGAGATAGCTCTTCCTTTACTGTAGGAGACACTTATTCCCTTCTTACATTTCTATCATCATGAAATTACTATTTTCATGTAAAATAAAGATTATCATAATAGAAATCTTTAAAACAACATGGATTCTTTTCACAAAAACTTCTTAGTATACTACCACTCTTAACTATTATGTAAAAGATTGGCATAATAGCAAGGAATAACATAATAGAAATATTCTCAAGAAAGATAACATGGATTCTTTTCCAAAAAAACCCGCCAATAAGTTTCCCTTTCACCCTTCTATCTCTCTAATAACATTATTTGTCTAAGATATTAAAGTAAGAGTCTTTTCAAGAAAAGACAACAAGGATTCTTGTTAGGAAATAACCACAAGATCACGTGGTTAATCATCTTTTAATTAAAAATTCCTATCTATATGCATTAAATACATTGTATAGGAAACATGCATACTTATCCAAGAAATTATATTTTTAAAATATAGAGCATGCATATATACATACGTCCTTCTAAAGTGGTAATATAATGCCAATATTTATCTATTGGCGGTGACATATGTTACTAAGAGAACTAACATAGTCCTTCATATACATAAAATTTCAAGAGTTATTTTGGTGAAACTCCTTATCTTATCCTTGAACTCATTAAATATTTCCAAGGATTAAACTACTTAACTCTTCCCAAAATATCGTAATAGTAATTACCCACTATCTAGATAGTGTAAAATCTTTAAGTATATTAATGTTATAACTTATCTTCCAAAAATAAAAGCATATTAATCTTTCTTTCAATACACAAGAATCTAGTAAATGTTTCCAAAAGACAATCTAGATTCTTATAGTTTTCACATACCAGTGATTTTTTTTTTTGGAAAGATAATTCTGCATGAATAAACTCTGAAATTATTTTAAATGAAAAAAATAAGAGAGTCGACCATACCTTTCACAATTCTCATGCAGTAATATTTACGCAGAAATATAGTGCCAGGCAGAAATATAGTGCAGGCAAGTGTTTAACCGCAACGCAAACTCTGCATCTCCAAAGTAATATTTAATTATTATAAAGGAATAGTATAAGGTAGATCATACTTGGCGTTTTATTTTCACGTGGGACAGCAAAAGAAGCAACACCATCTACAGCCCCCACGGGAAGAGCGACACAAAGCTCGTTCATGGTTTCAGTCATGGCGGAGATACGATTTCCCCTTCCCTACAACTTCATATGACAACCTACATTTCGCCTCTTCCAGAGGTAATTACCTCGCAACAATGCTTTCTTGGATCCAAGATTCAATTAGGCTGCATTTTCTTGGAATAACTGTGATTTTCTGCAGCGAATTTGGGATGATCTACATTGTGGCGCTGGGTGCAATTTCCATTCCTCCAATCAAGAGCCTCCGGATTCATATACCTACTCACAACCTCCTCCCAAGAATAGCCATTTACTGCATTTTCCAAGAACAAGACTGTTACCTAGAATTTAGTTTCAACTGTTTCTTGATACAACTGTTTTGTAAATCATGGTAAAAAAAAGTGTAGTTTATGTGGGCGTTACATACTCCCCCCCTTAAGAGAACACCGTCCTCGGTGTGCTTCTCTCACTGAAATTAAACTCATACTCATGATATAATATATAAACAACCCAAAGGGAGTCCTTTCCCTTCATAATGGAACACTTTAGTTTCCTTAAATGTCATTAATTGAGACATTAATGTTTTTATCCATACTCATAAGCATGTATAGCGCAAAGAAAATTTCATTTCCTTTGCTAACTGCTTATCCCTTATTCAATTCACAAAAGTATAGAAAAATATCTATAAGGACTTACCATTATTTACCCATCACCTATTGGAAGAATGATGGCTTTTACGCAAGCTCTCATATAATGGTTGAACATCCATCAACGCTTCCTGGAAAGAGCCTGTAATGTATGACTAACAACTCAATCACATTAGTCACATAGTCTTCAAAGTGAAAATATTTGCAACTATCAAACAATATTGCAATATAAAGAGATGTTTTAATCAAAGTACTTCCATAAGTACTCAGAGAGAACCAACCCTCTCATAAATGCATCACGTGCACACCGTCTTAGCTCCTGCTAAAGACATCCTCAGAGTACTTCAAAAAGTACTCAGAGAGCACCTAGCTCTCTTCATCATACCAATGGTCAATCAATGCACCATGGTCATATCCTAGCATCTGCTAAGACATTCAAACCAATTAGTAATAAAATAAATGAACTTATACATTCAATAATTCATTTTAATATAACACAACTTTTACTTAACTTGTTTCACTATGAGAACTGCAATGGTAAACAAAATGCTCCTCCTAATCCATAGGATCGAGTCATTTTTTTCACATCCAGACAGTTAATCTTTCCATACTAAAATGTCTTTAAACTTATTTGGAAATTTAGTCTTTTAAACTGTGGTCCTCCAACCATCAAGTGAGGCTATTACGTCCTCCACTTGCCCCCTAGCTCCAGAATCTGGACAGTGTCACGGGTCAACAGTGGATTCTTCTGCTATGACATCGGGATGGCCAATCCAGTCAAACTCAGAAAAGCCTGGAAGAGAAATTCGAGACAGTCCGGTCCAATTCTCCAATTCCAGTCATACTCAGATGTTTTTGGCTTTAAAAGGGTTGCTGGAAGCTATTTTCAACTGGTCCCAACCAGCTCGAGAAAATAATCCCCCTTTACCAATTTCACAGAACGCCTACTCCTCCCCGGGGATCCAGCTTTATCCTCAGACGAGTAGGTAACTGTCTTTCCAACTGTTCCCAACCACTTCCTATTCTTGGAAACATTTTCACCATCAGCTTAAAAAGATTTTCTTTTCATTAATTAACTCCAGCAAATTAAATAATTTTCTTTATCAACAATGATGATTTAAGTTTTTCTTGCCAGATAAAAGAAAATTAAACAAATTGTCTTGAACTAGTTAATACTAGTTAACTTTAATGAAGCTGTCACAACTTCCCCCCTGGAAGTAACATACATGTGTTGTACATTAAAACATGATACTTTAATGTTTACTGTTGCAACTCATATTGCAATGCTTGCGATGCTTTATTTTCACAGATTTTCTGTTTCCATTTAAGCTACTCATGCTTACAATAAGAAACAATGCTAATCGTAAATATGCATTTTCCAAGCACATATTATCCTATGCAAACATTTCCAATTCCCATAAATTCCCATAATGTTTTGTTCCAACAGACTGACATACGAAGTAATTATCATAATCAATTGTTCACAACTTTCAAATAGCTTTAGTCAAAATCGATTTGTGCATATAACTCTCATTAGTTATTCATTCATAACTAACCAATGCTATTAATAATTTTAATGCATTCATGACATGAGTCACTCTAAAACTAGTCATTCCATGCCATTATGATCTTAATGCATTCATGCATTAGTTTCACACACCATCACTATACACATTCATCCTTTTTAAGTAGTGCATGGTAACTTAGAAATTTTATTGCATACAAAAACAACTACTTCTTTTCAAGCCCAAATGAAAAGTATTGTTTTCCTTTCATACTTTTATACTTTCTTTCCTAATGAAATAAAGCATAATACACATATTAATCTCATATGCATATTCTTATGCAATTATAATATCATGTACTTTTTTTAAGAATTCTCTTAAATGGAATTATCTCATGCAATGCCATGTATATAACAATTCATTTTTAAAGGGAATCAACATGCATATGCATAGACTTTTTAAAATAAAATGAAATAAAATACTTATCTTTATTTCATTTGAATAACTTCTCTCCCTAATGCAGTACTCATCCCCATCAGGAAATTCACATTGCTCCTCTACAACAATGTTTTCTTTTAGCAGCATCGATAATATTTTATAGCATGATCAGATAAAACCTTAATCAATAAATAATCAATCCTTAATCAATAAATAATCAATCTTTGAGTGATCCTTTAACACATATTCATGTGCATATATGAGATGTGAATACAATGTCACAACATGCTTTCTTCTAACATCTCTACATTAGTGTGAATAAGTAATTATCAATTCATGTCAAATAACTCCCATACACACACACATTTGTACAAGACAAATCACTATATCTATTCAGAAATTCCTTTAATGGAAAATGACACAATGTGCATCCACTTTACTTAAACTTTTACAAAAGACCCACCACTTCAGCCTTTGCCTTTGGAACATGCAAATATAATAAAGCTAACACATTGGCTGTCGGTTCTTATGCATACAAAGCATAAAGATTCAAATAAAGCTAACACATTGGTTATTGTTCCTATGCATACAATGCATAAAGATTCTAATCTTAATTTCCCAACATAGTACTTAACATAATCGAGTAGGCAAACTCATGATTCCTCTTCGAGGACACATAACATAATAGGCATGTAAAACATGGTTTTTGTTTCCATAAAACTAATGGAATAAAACATAATAACACATACCTTATTCTTGAAATATTATACCCACATTAGCCATGTATATATTTTAAGGAAACCAAAACATTACTTTAGTTTTTGTACATGTAATTCATCTTCTTTGCCAAATAATCTTTTCTACTGTATGATAACAAAACATGTTATCATTTCCACATAAAAACTTATGTTCTTTCCGATGAAATTTAATACAACTATTGCATGCAAATAACCTTGTTCCTCTATGATTCTAGAGGAAAGTTGCTCATGCTTTGCTTCCAATAATTTATCGTAGATTGCCTCTTTTATGCATAACAAACTATGCAATACTAACAAGGTTAACTTAACCTTTAACATACCTAAATCAAGAAGTTTACATAATCCATCTAGCAATGTAATATATTCAAATGGTTATTATTTTTAACTTATATTTATTTTCAAGAAAGAACTTGGATTCCTTATCGTTTAAGACACAAGTACGAAATCCCTTTTAAAAGAAATCAATCTTCCTATCTTTTCTTAAATAAGATATAAGGCAAGCAAGTTTACTTATTTATGTTTTACTATTGCTCGCATCTTCCAAAATACATACTAGTAATCTTTGCAAGAACTCACATGTGTTCTTCTCAGCAAAACTAGCATAGTAGTGTGGTCTTTTACCATGGTATATCTTTCTAAAATATTATCATATTAGCAATGCTTTATTACTTTCCAAAAGAACTAGCACAATCTTGCATATTAAGTAAAACCAGCTTTTACTCTATATTTGTCTCTTTTAGTTGCAAGATTCACATGCAAGAATTATTTTAAAAATATACTTATTTACTTCCCAGAAAAATCAAATGTATATTAGTTTAATTTTCAAGAGAAACACGCACATGTTTCTTTTTCAAGAAACCAAATTCCCAACTCCTTTCAAGGAAACTTCAACACAACAATAGAAGCTTTACATAAATGGAAAATACATAACCTTTTTAAAGAAACTCTAACTCAACAGCTATTTACTTTGTAAGCAGTGTATTTTCCATAAATGCAATAACTATTACTTTCAAGACAAGAAAGATATTAATAATTATCTCTTGAAACTCTTTATTCAAACTGGATTAGAGATGTGATGCCTTCCTTCACATACACACTTTTCATCTAGGATCTCTCAATTTCTTTCCGCTAAATCCCAAAGGCGCCAGTTTTTGAACCTTTAGCTCTGATACCACTTGTAACATACACCATTAACTTCACAGGGAAATGTAAGGAGTTAAAAATTTTATAAGTTAATCATCATTACCTAGAATGTTTATAAATAAGAGTAGTAACTCCTTAACCCTTAACAACCTCCTTTACAGTATATTAACTTAATACTAAATGATGAAAACATCCATTCATCTCATTGCTCAAATAGTCATCACATAATTTCCATTCTGAACATCATAACAAGAAAGAACTGAACCTCATCATCTGGACACAATAACCAATCACACCATTGAACACCATTATACCCTGGAAACCCCGTAGGGTGAAAACCAACAAACGTTTAATTTTATTATTAAACGCTCGTGAGGGTGTTCAGCCCATCACTCAATGGCTTATAAGGGAGACCATCCCTTAACCATCGTTTATATAATTTACAAGGAAATATGCAAATATCTAGCTTACAGCCATTACAATATATATAATACCATTTACACTCTGGTCTTCATATCTTCAGATCTTCTCATCTTGGTGGCATGGGCGTACCTACAATGGACCTTCGTGCATTGGACCTTCCTGCAACTCGCACTCATCTGCATGAGCATTAATCATTTTTCCTCATATGTGATGGTTATAAATCATCACAATAACTCATGCTTCGGTTGCATAAGCACACATTCACGACGAAGCACATAACCTCCTTCACGAGTCTTTCCAAGGAAAGTCTCTACACTAGTGAGCATGTAAACATATGTAAAAATATGCAATGAAGAGTGTAAATACATGTCTCATTTTCAAGATTTTACTAACAATCATATTCAATGTAGTTTCAATACTACAAGCTTTCTTTTTACATACATATATGCATATTATTCTTCAATAAAAGTTAATACATAGGTTGCATGCCTATGCATGACCTTGTTCCAAAAGAACTAACATAACTAACATATTAGTTTTGATATCATAAATGTACTCACATATTTTCCTAAATGGTGAGATAGCTCAATATTTCTTTATACATGCAAAGAGTATGCTTCTATAACATAATGGCTATTCTTTGTGCATGCAAGAGAGATAACCCTCCCTCTTTGTGCATGCAAGAGAGATAGCTCTTCCTTTACTATAGGAGACACTTATTCCCTTCTTAGATTTCTATCATCATGAAATAAAGATTATCATAATAGCAATCTTTAAAACAACATGGATTCTTTTCACAAAAACTTCTTAGTATACTACCACTCTTAACTATTATGTAAAAGATTGGCATAATAGCAAGGAATAACATAATAGAAATATTCTCAAGAAAGATAACATGGATTCTTTTCCAAAAACCCGCCAATAAGTTTCCCTTTCACCCTTCTATCTCTCTAATAACATTATCTGTCTAAGATATTAAAGTAAGAGTCTTTTCAAGAAAAGACAACAAGGATTCTTGTTAGGAAATAACCACAATATCACGTGGTTAACTATCTTTGAATTAAAATTCCTATCTGTATGCATTAAATACAATGTATAGGAAACATGCATACTTATCCAAGAAATTATATTTTAAAATATAGAGCATGCATATATACATACGTCTTTCTAAAATGGTAAAATAATGCCAATCTTTATCTAGTGGCAGTGACATATTTTATTTACTAAGAGAACTAACATAAGTTCTCCATATACATAAAATTTCAAGAGTTATTTTGGTGAAACTCTTTATCTTATCCTTGAACTCATTAAATATTTCCAAGGATTAAACTACTTAACTCTTCCCAAAATATCGTAATAGTAATTACCCACTATCTAGATAGTGTAAAATATTTAAGTAGATTAATGTTATAACTTATCTTCCAAAAATAAAAGCATATTAATCTTTCTTTCAATACACAAGAATCTAGTAAATGTTTCCAAAAGACAATCTAGATTCTTATAGTTTTCACATACCAGTGATTTTTTTTTTTGGAAAGATAATTATGCATGAATAAACTCTGAAATTATTTTAAATGAAAAAAATAAGAGAGTCGACCATACCTTTCACAATTCTCATGCAGTAATATTTACGCAGAAATATAGTGCCAGGCAGAAATATAGTGCAGGCAAGTGTTTAACCGCAACGCAAACTCTGCATCTCCAAAGTAATATTTAATTATTATAAAGGAATAGTATAAGGTAGATCATACTTGGCGTTTTATTTTCACGTGGGCCAGCAAAAGAAGCAACACCAGCTACAACCCCCACGGGAAGAGTGACACAAAGCTCGTTCATGGTTTCAGTCATGGCGGAGATACGATTTCCCCTTCCCTACAACTTCATATGACAACCTACATTTCGCCTCTTCCAGAGGTAATTACCTCGCAACAATGCTTTCTTGGATCCAAGATTCAATTAGGCTGCATTTTCTTGGAATAACTGTGATTTTCTGCAGCGAATTTGGGATGATCTACATTGTGGCGCTGGGTGCAATTTCCATTCCTCCAATCAAGAGCCTCCGGATTCATATACCTACTCACAACCTCCTCCCAAGAATAGCCATTTACTGCATTTTCCAAGAACAAGACTGTTACCCAGAATTTAGTTTCAACTGTTTCTTGATACAACTGTTTTGTAAATCATGGTAAAAAAAAGTGTAGTTTATGTGGGCGTTACACTCTCCTTATAATTATATGGATATGATTAGAACTAGCTTAGATCTAGCTCTGGATCTAACATGAGCCTAGTCTAGAGGAATCAAATTTCTTCAATTTCTTCAATGCAAATTTGTTTTAGAGTGTAAAATACAATGTGTAATTTTTTTTTTTATTTACATTGTATTTTTGAATGCTATATAGAATACATAACTTAATATTGAGTCCAAACAATCTTTGTTTTCCACAAATATATATATATATATATATATATATATATATATATATATACCTAAAAAATAACCACTTCAAATGTTTTAACCATAAAAACTATTTTTTTTTTCGATAAATTTATATGACATATACATGGTTTTTTTAATAACCTTATGAAGTATACATAATTTTTCTAAAACAATATATAATATATACATAGTTATAATTAAAATATTTTTCATAACATATTCATCAACACTTTTCATGAGCAGAAATTAAAATAGTTTTCTCTTCAATTGCTACTTGTACCATTGTGTACCGTTGATTTTAATGTTAGACGATTGAAATAATATCTACCTTAGTTAGGATTGAATATTGTTATTAATCAGTTATAGAAATAATAGAAATAAGAAAAATTGATTTAGGTCCTCCAAACAACTGCACTGTGGGTATGAAATTGGAAGAAATGTCAAGGAAAAATGTCTCTGCACATTCACTGTCATATAAGCGGAGGGCATTGGCTCTTGGACACCATTACAATACTTATATTTGACGTCTTCCGCAAGGAACTGTGGGTAGTATGCCTCTTATTTTCCTTTGTTCCTTTTACAAAGGTTTGAAAGAGTATTTCTAGTCAATTTTATTAGATTGTTGCATTTTGTTGAGTTAATGAGCATATTCATGAATTCAGAGGCGCTGGAGGCATTAATACATGGATATGGGGCTCTGTTTGAAGGCGTTTATACATGGAGATTGGGCTCTATTTGAGAAGCACCTGGATCTAGAGAGCTGACACCAAATTTTTAATCATGCGACTCATTAAAGAGCACCTGCAAAAATCCAGCGCCACTGCGGGCTTTGGAGACAATATGCTGGGGATTTTGTTATCAGAAATGAAAATGTAAGGTGATATGCCTTGTAGGGGTAGCAAAGGGTTAAATAATTTCATAACAATTCAAGACGTGGTGGACGAATGCAAGACACTATTGATAGTAGGGCAGGGAACAACCCAACTATCACTGACATCGACACTGATGCTATTAGCATTGAATCCCGCATGACAGGACAAATGAGGTTATGGAGATCACCAGAGGAGCTCACCATCCAGACAACAACATGCTTTCCAGAATGAAGACTATAATTTCTATTACTAGTTATTCATGACCTTTTTTTTATGCTTTTATATATTGGAGTTGATTATCAAAATTAATGTGGGATTAATTTTGTGTGCAAATGACTATTGTTCTGAAGGAGTCCATGAGGTTGTACCCCCCGGTTTCTTACACAGTTAGACAGTCCAAGCAAGATGTACAATTGAGGAGCACCCTCGTAATACCTAAAGGAATGTCTGTGTTCATCAACATAGTGGGCATGCATGCAGATCCTGATATATGGGGAGAAGATGATGTGTACAAATTCAACCTAGAACATTTCCACGTGATGAGCAATAAAAAGAGGAAGAGTGGTGGATTCACTCCATTTCAGTTCGGGGGAACAATTTTCCCCGATGAGAAGCTGACTCACTTGGAGCATAAGGTCATACTTAGCATGGTATTGTCCAAATTTGCCTTCTTTGTATCGCCCAATTACAATCACTCTCCCACTTATCTATTAAGCATCATGCCCTCTAATTGAATGCAGTTAATTGTTTACAAAATATAAGCACCAGAATCCCCTTTCTTGCCTGCAAATCAATAAAAGGTTACATAGAATATGCTCACAATCACTCTCCCACTTATCTATTAAGCATCATGCCCTCTAATGGAATGCAGTTAATTGTTCAAAAAATATAAGCACCCAAATCCCCTTTCTTGCCTGCAAATCAATAAAAGGTGTTGACACCTAATCCTATGGGATGGCTGTGCACATGTAATATTGTATATTATTTAATATTAGGAAATAAGGAAGGCCAAGAGTCATTGGGAGATGAATCCCAATAGCCTCACCTCCATGTATAAATACATATGCATTCTTCAACTAATACACATTCTGATTTGAGGAGTTACCTCCTGGTTTGACATGGTATCAGAGCCAGTCCCACTATTGGCATTTCTGCCTGTGGTGCAACTCCCTCTCCTTTGCTCAGTCAGTTTTTAATAATAGTTTTTGCTGCTCCTACTTATTGCTATACTGTTATTCTACATTTTTTTTCTCTGCATAGCTCTGACATTTGCAGCTCCTACAGCTCCTGAAGATTTTGCAATCCTGCAGTTCCTGAAACACTGCAAATTGCAGCCCCCTTTGCAGTCCTGCAAAGATCCCATTCCTAAATTTTCGTTTGGCCTTTTGGCCTCTCCATCGCTCATACACTCGCGCCCCCTCACTTCTATCTCCATTTCCTTACGCCCCCTCCCATCCTTACATCGCTCTGCCCTTCGCTCCTATCGCTCTGCCCTTCACGGCTTTTACAGTCGGCTCCTCACACTACAACGCATCCCTCACCCAACTCTCCATAACACAGTCCACCATATATACTGTACGCTGTCCACCATATATACAGTCCGACCAAGCAACACAGCGCTGTCGATTAACCTTATCTCACCTGTCACATATATTTGATGTCCACTCCACGCAGTTTGAATACATTGTCACATATATGTACCGCCGCCCTCACTGCTTTCCACAATACCACTGCTTTACATATTACGCTCTCACTTCTCTCACTGCTCTCCATATTACGCTGTCACACGCTCTCACTGCTTTCACATATATTGTAATACCTCCCCTCCATTCCATATTTAATACCGCTCCATTTAATACCATTCCAATATTGAATACCGCTCCATTTAATACGCCATCCATATTGAATACTGCCCCTCCATTCCATATTGAATACCGCCCCTCCTCCATATGTATACGCTGCCTCTGTCCATTTTATATACAACACTTCCCTCCATATTAATACTCTGTCCATTTTATAATATGCTGTCCATTTTATAATATACCGCCCCTTCCATTTTTTTTAATATTCAATACCGCCCCCTCCCATATTCAATACCGCCCTTCATTCTATTTACAATACCACTTCCCATATTCATAATACCGCCCCTTCACATTTTCAATGCACTCATCCATATAAATTTTCTCTCTTCAAACAAAAAAAAATATACATATTTTTTTGGTGCAGAATTCAGTATTTGCAGCAAAGAGTTTGTGTCTTTTTAAATTCAGTCTTCGTATTTTTAGCAATGTTTCTGTCCTGTTAAACTGAGTATATTTTCCTGCAAAGAGTGTTTTTGTTTTCTCTCCTTCAAAAGAGATTCTCCAGCAAAGTTTTTTTCTCTCCTCCTTCAAAAGAAGATGACAGTCCCTTCATCTTCTAAAGAGGCTGCATACTTGGCACAGAGAGAAAAGAGACATGCTTCAGATTCATCCAGAGGAAGAGATGGCAGAAGACGAAGAAGAAACTTTAGAGAAAAGGGGGGCAGACAATCTAAAACTCAGCAGCAAAGAAATCAAGAGAAAGGTAAAACTAATGACAAAGACAAAGGTAAATCACCTGAATTAGCTCATTCTGTTCTAGCACATTGTAACAATGGAGTAACTGAAAACCTATTTGATGTTTCATTTACTTCATGGAGAGATGATTGGTTGCTAGATTCAGGAGCAACATGTCACATGACATTTAGAAAATATTTTTTTGAAGAATTCATTGACAAAGTTGATGGAGCAGTATATTTTGTAGATAAATCCAAACTCAAGCCATCAGGGCTTGGCACAGTCAGGCTTAAACTACCTGGTCTTCCAGATCATATCCTACATGAGGTTCTATACCTCCTTGAGTTGAAGAGAAACTTGCTGTCCCTAGTCGAAATCTGGCAGCAAGGACACTCAATTCACTTGTTTGATGGCAAGGCAGAGGTCAGAAAAGCATCAGATCACTCACTTGTCATGGAGGGAATAGAAGAAGGGAGACTCTTGAAGCTGAAAGGTTCATCTTCTCATGCTCAAAACTTTGCATTCAGTTCACATCATGATGAAGGTACATTCCCATCAAGTATTTTATGGCATGCTATATTTGGACACTTAAACTATGAAAGCCTTCGTTTGTTGAAGAAAAATGGTGTTAATGGACTGCCTACAATTCCTAGGAAACCTAAGGAATGTGATGCTTGTATTCTAGGAAAGCATAACAAACAACCATTTCATGATTCACACTCCAGAGCACATAGAAAACTTGAGCTTGTTCATTCAGATTTATGTGGCCCTATGCCTATTGCTTCTGCAAATGGAAACACATACATGATGAAATTTATTGATGACTACACCAGAATGTGTTGGATTTACTTATTGAAGAATAAATCTGATGCTTTTCAAACTTTCAAGAATTTTCATGCATGGATTGAAAATGACGCACAAACACATATTGGCTCTCTACGTACTGATAATGGAAAATAATACACTTCAAACGAATTTGAAAATTATCTTCTTCAACATGGAATCAAACATCAAACAACTATGCCATATAATCCCCAACAGAACGGTGTAGCTGAAAGAATGAACAGAACTATTTTAAATATGGTTCGCTCCATGTTATTTTTCAAGAATGTGAAATTGATGTTTTGGGCTGATGCAGTTCTATGTGCTGTTTACATAAAGAATAGGTGTCCTTAAAGTTCCATTAGAAACAAAACTCCTTTTGAAATGTGGCATGGCCACATTCCTTCGGTAAAGCATTTTAGGGTCTTTGGGTCCACCTGTTATGCCTTGATACCCAAGGGTCAAAGGAACAAACTTGGTGCTAGAAGTAGAAAATGTATCTTCTTGGGGTACTCCAATACCTCCAAAGGATATCGTCTCTATGATGAAGCAAATAAGAAGTTTGTAATAGCAAGAGATGTCATATTCCTTGAATATTCCAAGAGTGACAAGGTTGTTGAGCGGCAACTTGATCGCCTGGATAGATTCACACATGCAAAGTCTTTCCAAGAATTTGATAATCAGATTCCACATCTTGAAGGGGGGATTCCGATATTGAATCAAACTGTGGAATCATGTCCCGAAGCACTCTCTCCCCCACATGAAGAAACAACCACGGATGACACATTGGATGATGTGATTGACAGAATTGGGAGATTGAATCTTGAATCAATCCCAACTCAGTCAAATGACCAGCCTGGGCCATCTCAGAAAGGTCCTCCCAAATGGCTGACAGAGACACTGGAGAATGTTCATCCTGATGAGGTTGGAAAAACAAGAACAAGAAGTTCCACTCAACAAATCGAAGGTGATGTAGATAATTTTGATTCTCCTGTTGATATGGATATTGCTTATAACTGTGAATTGAGTTTGTCTATAGATCATGAACCAACTTCCTTCAAAGAAGCCGCTTCTCATGATGAATGGAAAGAAGCGATGCAGAAGGAGTATGATGCCTTGATAAAGAATGGCACTTGGAAGCTAGTTGATCCGCCTTTGGGAACGAAACCAATTGGCTATAAGTGGGTCTACAAGAACAAGTACAAAGTAGATAGCTCACTTGACAAGCACAAGGCCAGGCTTGTGGCAAAAGGATTCACACAAAAATAAGGAGTCGATTATGAAGAAACTTTTGCTCCCACAACAAAATGGACCACCATCCGGACTCTCTTTTCCTTAGCAGCTCAGAATGGATGGAAAGTCCATCAGATGGATGTAAAAAAAACCTTCTTGAATGGATATCTAAAGGAGAAAGTTTATATGTCCCATCCAGAAGGATTTGTGGTAAAGGGTCAAGAACACAAAGTTTGCAAGCTTATAAAATCCTTGTATGGCCTCAAGCAAGCACCACGAGCCTGGTATGAGAAATTAACCGAGCATCTTCTGAAACTTGACTTCAAACATTTTGATCTTGATGATGCAACTTTGTTTGTTAAGAAAGTTGGAAAAACATTTGTATATCTTGTGGTATATGTAGATGATCTTTTGATAACAGGAAACAATGAGAGCTATATTGCATCGATGAAGAAAGAGTTGAAGAAAGGTTTTGAAATGACTGATTTGGGTCATGTTCATTACTATTTGGGTATTGAAGTAATTCAACATCCTAAATTCATATTTCTTTCTCAAAAGAAGTACATTGGATATCTCTTGAACAAATTTGGCATGGATGACTGTAATCCCTTAACCACTCCAATGGAACAAAAATTGAAGCTCACATCTATTGAAGGGAAGGAATTTGAGGATGCAACTAAGTATAGACAGCTTGTAGGAAGTCTTATCTACCTGACCACCACCAGACCTAACATTTCATTCGCTGTTGGAATCCCCTCAAGGTTCATGCAAAAACCTTGTGAAGGACATTGGTCTCCTGCAAAAAGAGTGTTAAGGTACTTGAAGGGGACTCAAGACTTTGGACTCAAATATACACAGGTAGGCGACTTCAGCTTGATCGGATACTCTGATTCAGACTTTGATGGCGACAAAGAAACAAGGGTGTCTACTACAGGTTACACCATGAGTCTTGGATCAGGAGCTGTCTCATGGAGATCACGCAAACAGTCAGTTCCAGCAGATTCCACGACCGAGGCAGAATATGTGGCAGCAGCTTAAGCAACAAAGGAAATTGTGTGGCTCCGGAAAATCCTGGAAGATTTGCAGATGAAACAAATGTACTCCACACCACTCATGATCGACAACACTTCTGCAATAAAGTTGGCCAAGAACCCAAAGTTCCATGATCGAACAAAGAACATCAATACAAAGTACCATCTAATTCGACATCATGTTCAGGCCAAAACCATCCATCTACATCATTGTTCCACAAATGAGCAAACTGATGACATCTTCACCAAAGCACTTGGAAGAGAAAAGTTTGAAAAGTTCAGATCGATGCTTGGACTCACCAACATCCCTTCGGATTAAAGGGGGGAATGTTGACACCTAATCCTATGGGATGGGTGTGCACATGTAATATTGTATATTATTTAATATTAGGAAATAAGGAAGGCCAAGAGTCATTGGGAGATGAATCCCAATAGCCTCACCTCCATGTATAAATACATATGCATTCTTCAACTAATACACATTCTGATTTGAGGAGTTACCTCCTGGTTTGACAAAAGGTTACATAGAATATGCTTTGCATGCCACTGTAGAGTCTCCATAACTTCCTCTTCTGTTGCAATAGAAATATGCCCCTTCAAATTTATGTACTTTATCAATTAAATAGGGGTTTGGCTGTGGTTCAAAGTAGATAAGTGGAAAACGGTTGGACTATGGTTCAAGGTATTTCAGTGATTTGATTTGAGTGTGCAGCTTTATTTGACAAATATGGACCATGTTACCTTATTTTAGGTTCAAGCGAAACTTGATTTGAGTGTGCAACTTTATCTGACAAATATTGACCACATTACCTTATTTTAGGTTCAAGCAAAATTTGTGTCTAGAATTTTCATAGTGATATTTTCTTTCAGTAAGGGGGTCACCACTCTAACGCCCAAAGTGGAAGTAAATTGAAAATAAAAATAAAATATTTTCCATGTATATGAAAGGCCATTCATAAACATAAGAATATTGGGGTAAAATAATCAATTTAATATTAGTTGTCTAACCAATAAAAATATCTATAGGTAGATGAAGTATTAGTAAATTTTCATTAACTAAACTATATATATATATATATCAAATTTTTAATTAGGAAGACTCACCCATGATTTTATTATGCAAATTCTTATTTGTTAAATAAGATTTGTTACAATACTAAGAGCCAATACCATAGTTTATTAATAAGACATGCCTAAAAACTAATTTTTTTATCCAAAAAATTCTCCAAACCTATAATTTCTTTTAAATAAAATAATTCGTATTTATAAATTAAATATTCAATTAAATCGCATAACATATCACATATTTTTTCCTCTATACTACTCTTTATTATGTTACTTAGTAAAATATATTTTTGAAACATTTAACTCACACTTTTTTCAGTTCTAATTACTTTACATGAAATTATATTATTTCATATGGATAAATAGCTAAACATGCATAGCATATTCATTTTTTTGTTTTATTATAGGAGACATTGTTTTTCTATTTAGATTTTTTTTAAAAGGGAGATATACAACAGTGAAATATTATTTGAAATATTTAAGGCACACTTTTTTTTACTTCTAATTACTTTACATGAAATTATATTATTTCATATGGATAACTAGCTAAACATGCGTAGCATATTCATTTTTTTATTATTATAACAAACATTGTTTTTCTTTTTAGCTTTTTTTCTAAATTTCAGTATAGACTAAATTATACATTGACCTCACACCAGGCTCAATAAAATGTTGAAGAAAAAAAAGAAAAATAAAATAATTTTAAATAAACTCAATTTCTATATCATATAAATTTGATTAATAATTGTATGCCAATTTTAATGTATTTTCATAAAATAATTGTAGCATTCAACATAATTTTTTTTTTTTACTTCTTACTCTAAGATTAATATCCTAAGGAGAAACCCATGTTTTCTCATATACTATACATGTTCATAAGTTTGGCTTATGTATAGATGCATTTTGACAAACTCAGTGTTCATATGTGACTTAATATTATGCACATCTATGCGAATATTTACTTAAATGCTATATTTAAAGTTTTCGGTGCTCTTCGTATGATTAAATAAATGTCTCGGATAAGGTTGTGTACGTTTGATCTCCTGCCACGTCCTTGACAATTAATATCATGCCAGATGTTGGAGAATTTGGATCTGTGTCTATGTTTATTGGGGCCACCTTCCCTCCTATCCACTATTCGATCATTGGAAAAATCTACGGTAAGATTTTAGCGGGAAGTTCCATAGGTATTACCCCTGCAACCCTAACATAATTTCTCCATTTCACTCTATTTGCGTTGTGGTTTCGCCTGCAACCTTGGTAGTGGTTTTATGTTGCAGGCTCGTCCCCCTTTTCCTCCTAGTGCTGTAACAGGTGTGGGAGAACACATATTATGTGTTAATATACTTATCCCGCTGTGGTCCGAGTTTGATCCGCTGGTTTCTACATTTTTATAGACAAAACTACCTCTCACCCTTTCTCCGGAGTTTGGGGAAGGTCTTTCAGTTGTTCATGGTTAGTTTCGGCTATCGTAGGTTGTCGGCTCTATTCCAGCTACAAACCCTCAACCCACACCTAGAAGAGGTCTTCCCTGCAGCTTCACGTAACTTCTTTGGTTCCGGTTTACCGCTTAATTTCTCTCTAGCTACTTTGTGCAAACCGTCAGGTTATGTAATTACTTTGTGATGAATAATCCCCCGAACTCTCTTTGCTTGTCCTCCATTCATTCAGCTCGGAGCTCGGCATGTATGAATAGGATCATCGTTGTAGGTAAGAAAGTTTCATTTTTATTTTTCTCATTAATCTCAATATTATAGGCATTCTGCTTACTAATTCACCATTACTAATGAACTTCATTGTTTGTCGTTGCAGGTAGATCCTTAACTCGAAGGTCAAGGACTTATCGTAAGTTTCCTCCATGGTTAAGCTCAGATTTTCTTACAGGCTAATGATACTATGTTACCCTTTCTAGGTACTTCGTATCATATTGCTTTATTCATTTGAGACTTCTTTCTCTTCTCCGACATGATTAGTGTAATACCCACCCGCTTTTCGACTCATAGAGGCAGAGTCGGTCGAGTCGCTCGTCTATTCTCTTTTCTAGCTTGTGAATGCCGATTCGTCTTACATGTAATCTTATATGATTACTGTAATATTTGTAATGGTCACGGTTTCCGTAGTTCTAAAGGAGTTTAATGGGTTTCATCCGAACCTTCCCCTTATGGTATTGATAGAAATTTCCCAACCTAGTTTGTATAATTTATAGTTCTGTTGTATAAATCCTCATGGATATTTTTGTCTACAAGTATAACATTTTTCCCTACGGGGTTTTCTGTTTAATACTACAGTGGAATTTTGTGGAACACTTAATGTAATGGAAATGTTTCCCTTTTTTGGTATTATTCACTATTTTTTTTTATAAATTTGTATCATGCTATTTGAATTGCTTTGGGTAAATCCGAGCCCCTTGCCGTACTGTGTATTTTTTCCTCCGCTATATTTCAATTTCTCTATAGTTTACTATTTTCTTTGCTGAGTTGATTCTCTAGCTCGGTATCTTCATACCACACAGCTACTGGAATGATACTTTTAATTTGCAGAGTTTTATCAGTTTTTAGGAATACTAGCAAAGTGGTTTTGTTTATTTTTGTTTTATGAAGGTGACTAGACCACCGCTGTCCCTCTCCAAGTATATTTAGGCAAAGAGTAATGACGAGTTCTGGGTTGAGGTTCCCACCTCGAGCTCAGAACCAAAAGTTTACTCCCCAGTAGCTCTAAGTTAGTAGAGTTTATAATCTAGCTCCATAATTCATGATTCATTGTATATTGTGTGTTTCAATAGCATATTGCAATTTTTTATAGTTATCTTTATTTGACTATCTCATATTCAATTAAAATCTTTACAAAGAAAAATATGCATAACTATTTATGTAACAGGCTTTACACAGTGATTCCTGTATTTCCTCATTTTTGCTCAATACATTTCTTCCTTCCAGAATTACCATGTATATAATATTTGCAATATTCAATTCTTTACTTTCTCATATTTGTCTATTACAATGTTGTTTTCCATAAAGCTAGTTAAACATATAATTGTGTGCATTTCCTGTAATAACACTTCTTTCTAATTCATCTGAAATAAATAGTTACTTATCTGAATTTGAACTCTGCTAATGATGTCCTCCCAACCGTCAACATAGGTGATTACATCTTTCTCTTTCCCCCGTGCTCCACACCTGAGAAGTATGGGTTGACAAAGATTTTTTTTGAGACCTCAAGACCCCAAGTCTAGTTAATTCCAGATATCCTCAGGAACGCTCAATGTTTTCCACTGGTCTCTACCAGCTCAGGAATCCTCACTCTCTTTCTTAGTTATTGAGCAGAACCACTTTTCCTCACTGGGATGTACCTTTTATCTTAGGAGGAGAAGTAACTGCCCAAAACTATGCAACCACTTCTCATTTGTTGGAATACTTTTTACCATCAGCCTTTTTACTTTTATGGAACTACTATTCCATAACTAACTTTATTTCCCACAGAAAAAAAATAATATTTTCCAGAAAAATAAATTTTTCAGTTTTTTCTTCAAAATAATAACTAAAATGACATAATACTAGTTAAACAACTAGTTAATACTTAAGTCAGCTGTCACAACTTCTCCCTGGAAGTAAACATCGTCCTCGGTGTTTCACTCCAGCTTAGGAAATAACTCTGGATAAGCCTCATGTAAAAATCCCTCGTCTTCCCAAGTAGCCTCATCCGAGCTGAAGTGCTTCCACTGCACTTTAACCTGGGTGATGACTTGCTTCCAGAGCATGATTTCTCTTCGTTCGAGTATACGTTGAGGTTCAACTAGAAACTCGCCGTCAAGCTCTACCTGCAAACAACAAAGCTTTTATTTTGTTAAATTCTCATAAAAATTTATGTTTCAAGTTAGGATTTCTTAATCCTATTCTACCTGAATGTTATTCTAATGGATTACATGATTCAGATCATGTACGTATCGCTTTACTAGGGACACATGAAACACGTTGTGTACCCGAATATGGCTGGGTAAATCCAATTGATATGCCACAGGCCCCACAGTTTCTAATATCTAGAAAGGTCCACAGAACTTGGGAGCCAACTTGGCATAAGAGGCCCATCTTAAGGTGATCTTCTTTGGTTTGATCCTTACATACACATGATCGCCCATCTCAAATTCTCGATAAGTCCTTTTCTTATCTGCTTATAGCTTCTATCGATCTTAAGTAGCTCTCATGCTTTGCCTGATATTTCTTATCTCCGATTCCATCTCAACCAACATTTTTGGTCCAAGCATTAGCTTAGTCTAGGGGTTGCTCCAATTAATGGGGGTACGAAATTTCCGTCCATATAGAGCTTCGAAAGGACTCATCTTAAGAGACTTATGATAACCATTGTTGTAGGAAAATTCAACTAGGTGTAAATATTCTTCCCATTTTGTTGGTTGTTGCATCACGTACATGCGCAACATGTCTTCCAAGACTTGATTTACCCACTTAGTTTGTCCATCCGTCTGAGGATGATAAGAAATGTTGAAATTTATTTGGGTCCCCAGACCTATAAAAAAAGTTTTTCAGAATGTTGAAGTAAAATTCACATCTCTGTTTGAAATAACAGTCTTTGGAATGCCATGCAGTCTAAAGATTTATCTCATAAAAATTTCTTCTATCTATACAGTTTTGTAAGTAGACTGTATGGGTATAAAAAGTGCAACCTTACTTAATCTATTGATCACCACCATAAGGGAGTCATTGTGGCTTTTTTATCGTGGTAAATTAGTAATGAAGTCTAGGGATATGACCTCCCATTTCCATTCAGGTACTGGCATGGGCTACAAACATCCAGCTGGATGTCGATGCTACACCTTAACCTGTTGACACTCCAAACATTTGTTTAAGTATTCAGCCATGTTTTTTTCACATACCAGGTTAGAAATGAATTTTTCTAATTGCGGTCAACATTTTCTGGTATCTTGGGTGTCTTGCATAATTTCTAGGATGATATTCATTCATGATTAGCTCCTTTAGATCCACTCAATTTGGTATATATATATTTTCTTTAAAGGTTAACAACTATTATTTGCTAACTCCATACTTAGAAGGTTTTTATTTCTTTTTGGCCTCCTCCATTTGTTGCCATAAGAATAGGTATTCAAGATCCTTCCATGTTTCCTCTTTTACTTGATCTAAAATTTTTCATTCAAACTGGTTTTAGCAAAGCTCATAAACATAATGCAGTTTTATACTTAAAGCATCTGCCACACGGTTTTCCTTACCCTTCACGTGCTGAATATCCATATCAAAGTCACTTAGGAAGACATTCCATCATGCCTGTCAAGATTTTAGATCAACTTGCTTGAAGTAGCTGGTTAGGCTACTGTGATCATTTTTTAATAAAAACCTCTTTCCCAGCAAGTAGTGTCTCCATACCCGGAGTGCATTTACTACTGCTGTTAGCTCTAGGTCATAGCCTGAATATATTTTCTCATGCTCTTTTAACTTCCTTGATTCATAGGCAACTACCTTTCCTTCCTGCGATAAAACTGCCCCAACCTCTTCCTTACAGGCGTCTGTACAAACCTCAAATTCTTTACTAGGGTCGGCTACCCTCAACACTGGGGCAGTGGTGAACATATGCTTTAACCTTTCAAAAATATTATGGCATTCATTATTCCACTTAAATACTTTTCCCTTCCTCTGCAAGGAGGTGATTGGAAAAGAAATTCTGGAGAACCCTTCAATGAACCTTCAGTAGTACCTAGCCAATCCCATAAAATATTGGATATCTACCACATTTTGGGGAATTTTTCAATCCATAATTGTCTTAATTTTCTCTGGATTAACTGCTATCCCTTCCGTTGAAACAACATGGCCTAAGTACAGGATTTCTTCTTTGAAGAAATCACATTTGCTGAACTTGGTATACAACTAGTGTTTTCTTAACATCTCCAACACTATTCTTAGGTGCTCCTTATGTTCTTCCTGATTCTTGGAATAGATTAAAATATCATCAATAAATATTAGCAAAAAGCTATCCAAGAAGGGGTGAAATATAGCATGCATTAACCTCATAAATGTTGTTGGCACATTGGTTAAACCAAAGGGTAGTACCACAAACTCATAATGCCTGTACCTAGTATGGAAATTAGTCTTGTGGATATCCTCATCCTTAATTCGGATCTGGTGATATCCAGACCTTAAGTCTATTTTTGAGAATACTATGGCCCCCTTCAGCTGATCAAACAGGTCATCAATCCAAGGTAAGGGATATTTATTTTTGACTCTCAATTTATTGAGCTATCTATAATCCATGCACATCCGCATGGTTCCATCCTTCTTCTTTATGAACAACACTGGTGCTCCCCAAACAAACTTGGATGAATATACCGTTTGTCTAGCAGCTCTTGCAATTTCATTTTTAATTCAGTTAGCTCCAGAATACACATTCTGTAAGGAGGCCTTGAAACTAGTGATGCTCATGGCATTAACTCAATGGTGAAATCAATATCTCTTCTTGGGGGTAATCCTAGTACATCTTCTGGGAATACATCCATGAATTATTGTACTACTGGTATGTTTTCCATCATAGGAGTCTTCTCCTTGGAGTTGGCATATCCCACCTAGATGGCATAAATCCGACATCCCTTTCTCATACATTTACTCATTTGGGATGATGTAATAAGACACAGCTGTAATGGTTTCTTGATTCCCTGAATCTCTTTGCGTGTTCCATCTTGCACTCTATAATATATAATATTTTCTTTACAGTTCACCAAAGTCCAATGTTTCTCTAGCCAATCCATGCCCAACATTACATCATAGGATCCTAATGGAAGTATGTTCAGGCCCACGTTTAACTGATGGTCTCCAATTTCTAATGTACAGTTTGGAATCTTGGCACTTACCTTTCTTTTTGCTCCTGTGGCTAACTGTACCAACCAAGGATTTTTGAATTTCTGACTTTTTAATTTACATACTTCTACTATTTTGGGGTTTACATAACTTAAACTCACACTTGGGTCAACAAAAATAGAAACAGATTGGGAGAGTAGCTTACCTTCCAACTCTATCATCGTTGTTGATAATTTGTTTGACGATCTTCCAACGTTGTGTTGATTCTAGGTATATTTCAAGCTACATCTCCCACTGTAGAAGCTTCCTGCATATTAGCAACTGTTTCACATCTCCCTCATTCTGGAATTTTTTTATAATAATGCGCCTCGCCACACCCCCAACACTCCAGAGGTGGTTTGGGAACTTTTCCTTGCTCAGGTTTGCTGGAAGCCTCTGTAGGCCCCTCTTCGGCAGGCCATCGGGTTCTTTAATTATTTCTACCAAAAATTTTTCTTACTGAACTCCACGCAGAATTCTTAAAGTTTCTATTTCTAGCACCCTTGAAGTTTGAACTGCTTTTCTGTCCTTTTCCTGGTTGCCAAATTTTTCCCATTTCCCCTTATGCCTTGGAATGCCGGTAGCACATTCTTGCCTTCTGAATCGCTTCGTCCATGGTCCTAGGATTTACGAATTCAATTCGTTCCTTCACGTGGGTTTTAATACTACTTAAGAAGCACTGAACCTTAGCCTTTTCATCCCTGAGATAAGGAACATATCTTAATAGGGAAGTGAACTTGGTTATGTACTCATCCATAGTCATTTGACCCAGCTTCAAATCATGGAATTCTCTAGATTTTTCGTCATAGAAACATTTTGTTAAATATTTGTCTTTAAAGTATTGCTGGAATGAATACCATGTCACATCTTGATCTTCAATGCTACGAACATTCTTTACCTCCTCCCACCATAGGGTGGCTTTTTCTCTCAACTGGTAAATGGCCAATTTGGCTTTAAGGTTGTTGTTGTAATCGTAGACTTAAAAGTACTTATTCATATTAATTAGCCAAGTCTCTGCCACCTGTTCAACTTCTCCATCAAATGTAGGTGGTTTTATCTTCTGAAACTCACCTCGTAGTTCCACCTTTTGTTTCTTAATTTCTCGCTGATCTGACGCATTAACTGACTCTGCTTCATTGTAGTTTTTGTTCTTGTTGCTTCATTGTGAAGAGCTCCTGCCCATTCTATTAGTGGTCTGGTCCTTGGTTTTTCGTTTGTTTTCTTCTTGCATATCCCTATCGGGACTGGGTTGTAACACCCCTTGATTCTTTTTGTCAAAAAGACTCTTAGGTATCCTTTCTTGCTCTTGCATCAGGCGTTCATTGTCACTTATCACTTGGACCCTTTCTTCTTGCAACTTCTGGACAATACTTAACAATATATTGGTCTGGTGTTGTTGTTCCTCCAACAATTTACTAGTCTACTGGTGATGATCCACACTCAACTAAATCCACATTTCGGGATTCATTTCTGGTTGTGCTTGAGGTGTAGGTTCCTCAGTATTTGGAGGTGTTTGTTGTGTCGATCCCCTTCTCATATTGTCCTTTGCAATCCTACTTCTTTTCTATGCATCAGTATACACACAATTTAACCTGTTAGGTGACCCCCAGGGTCCTAACATGCGAACACTGCTCTGATACCACTTGTAACATTCAACATAATTTTTTTTTTACTTCCTACTCTAAGATTAATCTCCTAAGGAGAAACCCATGTTTTCTCATATACTATACATGTTTATAAGTTTGGTTTATGTATAGATGCATTTTGATAAACTCAGCTTTCATATCTGACTTAATATTATGCACATCTATGTGAATATTTACTTAAATGCTATATTTGAAGTTTCTGGTGCTCGTCGTATGATTAAATAAATGTCTCGGATAAGGTTGTGTACGTTTTATCTCCTGTCATGTCCTTGGAAATTAATATCACGCTAGTTGTTGGATAATTTGGATTTGTGTCTATGTTTATTGGGGCCACCTACCCTCCTATCCACTATTCAATCATTGGAAAAATCTATGGGAAGATTTCCGCGGAAAGTTGCATAGGTATTACCCCTGCAACCCTAACTGAATTTCTCCATTTCACTATTTCTGCACCGTGGTTTCGCCCGCAACCTTGGTGATGGTTTGATGTTGTAGGCTCATCGCCCTTTTCCTCCTGGTGTTGTAACAGGTGTGGGAGAACACGTATTATGTGTTGACCAACTTATCCCGCCATGGTCCGAGTTTGATCCTCTGGTTTCTATGTTTTTGGAGACAGAACTGCCTCTTTCCCTTTCTTTGGAGTTTGGGGAAGGTTTTTCGGTTTTTCATGGTCAGTTCAGGCCATCGTAGGTTGCCGGCTCCATTCCAGCTGCAAACACACAACCCACACCTAGAAAAGGTCTTCCTTGGAGCTTCAGGTAACTTCTTTGGTTTCGGTTTACCGCTTACTTTCTCTCTACTTACTTTGTGCAAAACCTTAGGTTATATAATTAATTTGTGATGAATAATTCCCCAAAGTTTCTTTGCTTATCCTCCATTCATTCAGCTCGGAGCTCGGCATGTCTGAATAGGATCGTCGTTGCAGGTAAGAAAGTTTCATTTTTATTTTTCTTATTAATCTCAATATTACAGAAATTCTGCTTACTAATTCACCATTACTAATGAACTTCATTGTTTGTGGTTGTAGGTAGATCCTTAACCGGTAGGTCAAGGACTTACCACAAGTTTCCTCCATGGTTAAGCTCATATTTTCTTGTAGGCTAATGATATTATGTTTCCCTTTCTAGGTACTTCGTATCCTACTTCTTTATTCATTTGAGACTTCTTTTTCTTCTCTGGCATGATTAGTGTAATACCCACCCGGGTTTCGACTCGTAGAGACAGAGCCAGTTGAGTCACTCATTTATTCTCTTTTCTGGCTTGTGAATGCCGATTCAAATTTCATGCAATATTATATGGACACTGTAATAGTTGTAATGGTTATGTTTTTCTTTAAGTTTAATGGATTTTTCGAACCAGTCCCTTTTGGTCTCAGGTTAGAATTCCTAGACTCAGTTTGTAAATTTTATAGTTTTGATGTGTGAATCCTTAAGGACTTATAACTGTTCCCTACGGGTTTTTATTTCCAACACTTATGGTGGAATTTTCATGGAATGCTTAATTTGTTGGAGGATTGTGTCCTTTTTTTTGTATATACATATATCACTATTTTTGTTATATGTATTTTCATGCTGTCTGTTTTGCTATGGTAAGTCTGAGCCCCTGGCCGGAACATGAATTTTCGTTCTCTACTGTAATTCAATTTCGCTATGATTTGTTTTAATTCAGCTTATTCTCTAGCTGGGTATCTACGTACCATACAACTCCTGGAACGATAATTTTATCTTTGCATAGTTTATTCAATTTTTTGTTTAAGGTGACCGACAAAAGGTTTTGTTTCATTTTCTTTCTTTTCGTTTATGAAGTTGACTGGACCACCTCTATTCCTATCCTAGTATAATTAGGAAATAGTAACAACGAGTTCTGGGTTGAGTTTTCCACCTCGAACCCAGAACCAACAGTTCACTCCCCAATAGCTCTGTTTGACATAATTTTATAGTCTGGCTACTTACTTCGTGTTGTTGATATTGCAACAAGATGATGAGCTTAGTGGAAAGAAGTCGCCTTCACTAAGTGGGCCCATAGGCTATTTTTGGCACAAAGTCTATTTTTAGAAATATGGATCACGTTCTATGAGTTGCAGGATGCTATTTGTGGATGGTTGGTCAAGTCAGAAAAAATATATGGACTTCTATTTTTAGACATATTGGGAAAAATCTATCTTTAGATTACCAGTCTAAAAATAGATATGTCGAATATTATTAGCTCTTAATAATATTTGGACTATAAACATTATCTTATTCTCTGAGTATTCTGCCATGTACGTATGTATAATGTGATTGATGTATACGCACTATTCCCTGAAAGGCGGGAGCTATTGCATGGATACTTCAGTTAGAACTCATGTGAGAGAATTTGGTGGAGTTGATTGAGGAAGTTAATGGAGTTGTGTTCAGTTTAACTAATCTAAACATAGTTGAGCTAGTTGTATCTAGTCTAATTGATTGATACACTAGTGAGAGTGGTGTGAATTAATTATTAATTAATTCACTAATTATAAACTCATTAATCAACTAAATAATACATCAGTTAACTTAAGTGCATGGATAGTTTCAGTGGAGACGAGTGCAGAGATAGGTGAAAGAGAAGTGTGACTATCAGTTGTGACTATACTGTTGCATGATTTGCAACAACCAGTGATTGGAGATGCCAATGAGGATTGCGCAGTACAAGCCAAGTGGTTCGAATTCATTTATGAGCCATTCTTCAGCATTTATTACGCAATAGAGGCAGGCTATCCGGTGGAAAAGATTGGAGCATGTGTTTTGTTAGATCTAGCTTGATTAGTGTGTAGAAATTGGAGGTTGTACTGAGAGCTTGTGAGGAGCTTTGTATAATGATTGTTACATGACTCTATGACATATAATATACATATATTTTGGGTTTTCAGCTTTAAGCTTTCCCATGAAATACTATGTTCATATGTGTGATTGTTTATGGTTTTAATGTGCGCATGCGATTGTTTTTATTTCCGCAATTAATGATAAATGGTAGAAGAGATTTTGTATTGTGCATGAAGTTAAAATAGTGTGTGATCAGGAGAATATCAGTGAATAATATATCATTTATTCAAATTTCTACATGCTATCAGAGCGATATTGATCATTGGAGCAATTGAAAAACATTGAAGTGGTTGAGTTTTGTGCTGGTGGAATTCGAATTTGCAGCAATATTTTCTTGGTGTCGAAGTTGAGATGTCTTTCAACGGATTGCGATTGGAGTATGCCCTTGAGGGTAGCTCCAATTATATTGCATGGAAGGACAGGATGGAGGCGGTGCTGGATGACAATGGGTTGAAGGAGTTCATAGATGCAGAAATTCCAAAACCTTCTTCTAGCAATGCTGCTGCACTTGACGCATGGCAAAAGAAGACAACAAAGTGTCGAAGGATTCTGTTGGAAGGTGTGAAGGATCACATAGTATCGAGCCTTCATGGTAAGGCTTCTCCATTCTTGATGTGGAAAGCGTTGACAGACTTATTCCAAAGCAAGAGCGACCAGAGGAAGTTGGCACTCAAGGATAAACTCAGGAACATAAAAATGGAGAAAGGCGACAGTATGCCCAAGTACCTCACGAAGTTCATCCAATGTAGGGATGAGATGGGAAGTGTGGGGGTTACTGTTGATGATGAGGACTTGGTGAGATTGGCTCTCCTTGGGCTTCCGAAGAGTTGGCATTCCTATCAGGACTCTGTCAATGGTCGGGAGAAATTGCCAGGATGGGAGCGACTTTGGTCGGATCTTGTGCAAGAGGAGATAAGGCGAAGTACCAGGGACGAATCTTCATCAAAGAACTCTAATGAAGAAAATTTAGCTTTGGTTGCCAAAGCAAAGAAGGGGAAGAGCAAGAAGAATGCTTCTTAATCCGGTGCGAAAGGCAAGAAGCAAGACATGTCCAAGGTGAAGTGCTTTCACTGTCACCAACATGGACATTACACCACTAATTGTCCACAGAAGAAGAAAAATAAGCAGGCTGCTGGATCTATAGCTGGAGAGGCCTTAGCGTCGTAGTTTGAGCTGGAATTTTCACTGATCGCATGCTTGGTCTCAAGTGTGATGGGTTCAGTGTGGTTTCTTGACAGTGATGTGCCTTTTCACATGACAGGAGATCGAGATTTGTTTACTGATCTGGATGAGAAAGATCTTGGAGTGCACATCGAGATGGGCGATGATGGTAGATACAGTGCGATTGGTATCGGTACCATTTCCTTTGAGAGGGAGTCTGGTAAACCCTTCGTATTGAAGGAAGTGATCTTCTTCATGCAGAAGAAGAGAGAGACATAGTCAAAGTTATGTGAGTTCAAGGCACTGGTTGAGAAAGAATTGGGGAAGCAGGTGAAGGCTCTTAGGAGCGACAATGGTGGCGAATTCATCTCTGGCGAATTCAAGGACTTTTGCAGCACATATGAATTCGAAGAGAGCTCATAGCACCTCATAACCCACAATAGAATGGGATTGCTGAGCGGAAGAACAGAACGATCGTGGGTGATGCACGGGCGATGTTGCATGGTCAGGGCCTTCCCATACACTTATGGGCTGAGGCATGCAATACTGCGGTTTATGTGCAAAACTGTTGTCTTCATAGGATACTTTGCATGAGTACACCCGAGGAGGCGTTTTCTGGTAAGAGGCCTGATATTTCCCATTTGAGGATTTTTGGTTCACCTATTTACATTCATGTGACTAAGGATGCCAGGAAGAAGCTAGAGCCGACCGTAGAGGTTGGGATATTTGTGGGGTACACTGATACACCCCACAACTATCGTGTGTATTTTCCAGACAGTCACAAGACTGTTGTGTGACGGGATATCAAATTTCATGAAGAGAAAGCCATGAAGTGTTCGCTTGAGAGGGAGCCACACTTGCATGCAGATGAGGAGCTATTAGTTCCTAAGGATGAGCCTCAGGATGTGGATCAGCCACAAGAGGAGGTTCATGGAGTGGAAGAGACCACTCATGCAGCGCCAACCATTAGAGGGCGGAAGCGCACTACAGAAGCTAAGCGACTAGCTTAAGATGCAGAGAACGTTGTAGGAGCACCTACATCACAGCGCAGATAGAGACAGTCACCTGACCAGTACACTAGATACATGGTTCTTATGAGAAAGTGTATCGTGACAGAGCCATCCTCTTTTGAGGAAGCTGTGGAGGATCCCGCATGGGTAGATGCCATGGTGGAAGATTATGATTCAATTGTCAGAAACAGTGCATGGGAGATTGTCCCAAGGCCGGAAGGGAAATCAGTGGTGCATTCGAGATGGATCTACAAAGTGAAGCAAGCAGCTAACAGGAGTGTGGAGAAGTACAAGGCAAGATTTGTTGCCCGAGGCTTCTCACAGATTGAGGGGATCGATTATGAGGAGACCTTTGCACTTGTCGCAAGGTACTCTTCCATACAGACGATTCTTGCTCTCTCAGCGCATATGGGGTGGCATATTCATCAGATGGATGTGAAGATTGTGTTCCTCAACGGGGTGATTGAGGAGGAGGTGTACATAGAGCAGCCCAAAGGTTTCGAGATTTTCAGCAGCGAGTCGCATGTGTGCAGGCTCAAGAGAGCTTTGTATGGGTTGAAACAAGCACCTCGTGCTTAGTACACACGGATAGACAGTTATTTCACCAGACTTGGATTCTCCAAGAGTGAGGCGGATCTGAACCTATACCAGATAGTGGTGGAGGGTAAGTTTCTGATCATTATACTTTATGTAGATGATTTGATTTTGACAGGTGATGAGCTATTGATACTCTCATGCAAGGATGATCTTGCAAAAGAGTTTGAGATGAAGTACTTGGGCCTCCTTCATTATTTCCTGGGATTGGAAATTTGGCAGCGCAGTGATGAATTGTTTATTTCTCAAGGCAAGTATGCCTGGGAGATACTGGAGAAGTTCAACATGCATGGCTGAAAGCCTGTTGATACTCCTCTTCCTCGTGGATGGGGGAAGGAGGATGCTACTTCAGCGGAGGTAGTGGATGCCACTATTTATCGACAGTTGGTGGGGTCGCTTATGTATCTAGTCAATACACGACCCAACATATGCTATGTTGTTAACCAGCTTTCACAAGCTATGGTTAAGCCTACCAAGCTCTACTAGAAGGCAGGCAAGCATGTATTGAGATATCTCGGAGGCACATCGGGATATGGAATTTGGTATAGACAGTCGGATGAGGTGAAGCTGTGTGGCTTCACGGATGCAGATTGGGCAGGGATCCCAACGGACAGAAAGAGCACATCTGGAGGGATTTTCAGTATCGGGTCGACAACAGTTTCTTGGTACAGTAGGAAGCAGAGATCCATGGCACTCAGTTCAGCAAAGGCCGAGTATATGGCAGTGAGTTTGGTTGCATGCGAGGCTATATGGATGAGGAAGATCCTAGTCGGGTTGTTCAATTCACACTTAGATCCTACTGTGATATACTGTGATAATTAGAGTTGCATCAAACTCTCGGTTAATCTAGTATTTCATGATAGATCTAAACACAGTGACATCTGGTATCATCATATCAGAGATTGTGTGCAACGAAAGATCATGTTACTTTCATACATTCCCACTGAGGATCAGGATGCTGATATCTTAATGAAGGTGCTCACTAGGAGAAAATTCGAATACCACAGAGGCAGGATAGGGGTGGCAGATAATCCTTATCTTGTTGAGAGGGAGTGTTGAGATTGCAACAAGATGATGAGCTTAGTGGAAAGAAGTTGCCTTCACTAAGTGGGCCTGAAGGCTATTTATGGCGCAAGGTCTATTTTTAGACATATGGATCATGTTCTATGAGTTGTAGGATGCTATTTGTGGATGGTTGGTCAAGTCGGAAAAAATAGATGGACTTCTATTTTTAGACATATTGGGAAAAATCTATTTTTAGATTACCAGTCTAAAAATAGATATGTCGAATATTATTAGCTCTTAATAATATTTGGACTATAAACATTATCTTATTCTCTTGGAGCACTTCAGTTAAGTGCATGATAGGCATAGAGCTGACGCTATTATTTCGTGCATGGATACTTACTCTAACTCATGTGAGAGAGTTTGGTGAGCTGGACAGGAAGTTAATTGGAGTTGTGTTCAGCTTTAACTAATCTAAACATAGTTGAGCTAGCTGTATCTAGTCTAACTGATTGATACACTAGTGAGAGTGGTGAATTAATTATTAATTAATTCACTAATTATAAACTCATTAATCAACTAAAGAATACACGCTTAACTGCCACATGGGCCATGGAGACCAGTGAAGAGATAGGTGAAAGAGCAGTGTGACTATCAGTTGTGACTATACTGTTGCATGATTTGCAACAACCAGTGATTGGAGATGCCAATGAGGATTGCGCAGTACAAGCCATGTGGTTCGAATTTATTTATGAGCCATTCTTCAACATTGATTATGCAATAGAGGCAGGCTATCAGGTGGCAGAGATTGGAGCATGTGTTTTGCTAGATCTAGCTTGATTAGTGTGTAGCAATTGGAGATTGTACTGAGAGCTTGTGAGGAGCTTTGTATAATGATTGTTACATGATCTCTATGACATATAATATACAGATAGTTGGGGTTTTCAGCTTTAAGCTTTCCAATGAAATACTATGTTCATATGTGTGATTGTTTATGGTTTTAATGTGCACATGCGATTGTTTTTATTTCCGCAATTAATGATCAATGGTAGAAGAGATTATGTATTGTGCATGAAGTTAAAATAGTGTGTGATCAGGATAATCTCGGTGAACAATATATCAGTTATTCAAATTTCTACACGTGTTTCACTGTATATAGCATGTTTTCAGTAGCATATTACATTCTTTTGCTTGTTATCCTTATTTTTTCATCTTAAAACAGATTTAACTCTTCACAAATAAAGTTACTCAGCAAATTAACTATTTATGTAGTAGGCTTACACAGTGATTCCTGTATTACCTCATTTATGGCCAAATACCATTCTTTCCTATAGTACTCCCCCTTACATAAATATTTACATAACTCATAATTAATTTGCAGAACTCAGAAATAATTTGCAGTATTCATAAATAATTTGCAGAACTCATAAATAATTTGCAGAACTCGATTCTTTACTTTCACATATTTGTCTATCACAATGTTGTCTTCCTTGAAGCTAGTGAAGCACACATCTGTGTACTTATCCTATAATAACTCTTCTGTCTAAATCATCTGAAATAAACATTTACTTATTTGAATGTGAAATCCACTGATGATGTCCACCCAACGATCAAGAGAGGCGATTACATCCTTCTCTTTCCCCTGTGATCCACACATGAGGAGTATAGTTTAACAGGGTTTTCTGTTGAGACCTCAGGACCCCAAGTCCAGTAAATACCAGAAATCCTTAGGAACTCTAAGTGTTTTCCACTGGTATCTACTAGCTCAAGAAATTCATCACTCTCTTCCTTAGTTAATGAACAAAACCCCTTTTCCTCACTGGGATGTACCTTTTATCCTCAGAGGAAAAGATAATTGTCCAAAACTGTCCAACCGTTCTTGGAATACTTTTTAACATCAGTCTTTTTTTTTGCTTTTAAACTTTTATGGAACTACTTTTCCATAACTAATTTTATTTCTCATAAAACGAAAATAATTTTTTCCAGAAAAAATAAATGTTTCAGTTCTTCTCCAAAATAATAACTAAAATGACATATTACTAGTTAACAACTAGTTAATACTTAATTCAACTGTCACATGAAATCTCTTAATTTCTTATCAGTTTTTGCATATTTTTTATCCTTATTAGTGCTTGGTAGATCTAGAGTTAAGATGGATATATGTTGGTTTATATATGTAAAATACTTATTGTTTTTACTTTGAGAAAAGTTAACCCATGAAAAAATGATTTTACTTTGAGAATAAGGAATGGTGTATTGGGAAATTTTATAGCTTACTGAGTTTTTTGCCCCAATGTGAAACAAGGAAAAATTTACACACAAATAATCTCATTCCATTACTATAGGTTACAAGTTATATAGTTTAAGATTTTTTGAGAATCTCTTCTTGAATTTTGTCCACACTTATTTTTGTTTAGTGATAGCTAATATTATTTCTACATGTGTACTTTTTGTTAAAGAGCCATCATACTCAATATCATTCTTTATTTTTCATATATATATATATATATATGAATTTACGTGACAACATCTCTCTAGTATACTAGGTTGTAGAGTGCCTAGGGGAGCAATAAGTAAAATTAAATGCATTTCCATCTAAGAGAAAATGAAATTGATTTTTGATAGAAAAGAAAAGGAGAACGTTTTTCAACCTGGAGATCTAGTTTTACGATGGGATGTCAAAAGGGAGGATAAGGGAAAACAGGGTAAATTTGATCCTTTATTGTTTGGACCATTCAAAATAGTAGAAATCAGAACCAATAATAATTTTATTTTGGAGAATTTGGATGGAGAACTACTACAACTGCTTGTCAATCTACAGTTCTTGAAACATTATTTCCACCATTGAGTTATTTTATTTTACCATTGTAAATTTCAGCTTGATCATTGTAAGTATCTAATGATCTTCTCATTGTAATGTTCTAAGCTATGATATGAATCCATGCCTAAAGTGAAGGTACTAATCAGTGGTTCTTAGTGCTTTGTTTCAAAACACTATCCCAGGGTGGAGCCAGTTGTTGTAGCTCATTTTTCACTATGTTTTAATTGTGATTTTTTTATTTGAAATAAAAATATAAAAAATACTTATCATAGTGTTAGGATTTTTAAGAAATAAATGGTATATTAACATTGATATTAAGATAATGCAACATCAAGATAAAGTGTGTTTTTTGGGGCCCTGGTGGAGTTAAATCAATTGAAGGTTAAATGTTTGGCGTGTTCGTCGGGCAGAGTTATTCGAGAGGTCAGGCCCTCTCAATGGTAGAAACCAAACATCACGAATGAATCGAGGTTTATGGATCTGAGTGCCTCCGTAAAAGAGTCAAAATCATATGGTTGACCAACAACCAAAGACTATGATCAACGATTGGATCATCATTAGCAGGCCCTACCAGTTACAATGAGTGCTCTTGGAAGTCTGTGGTAAGTGAATGTGAATCTATTGAACAATTGACTCTTCACCACCACATCACCTTGTCACACCACCATGTCACCATGTCACCTCTGCCATGTCATCCTGTACACATCACTTCAACATTAAATCCTGGTTTTTCCCTCGCATTTTTCCCATTTTCTCCATAAAGTTCGTTTTCATTCTCATAATTCATTGTCGACTTCATTTTCCAGCATCCGTAGCACATCTACGTATGTTATCTTACTTGAATTCAAATTTCCAACGTCAACTATTATTTTCCAAGTATTTATACACCACATTTGTCCATTAAAATCTTTAAATGTCTAAGAAAATTGCTCTGTCGAGTTCTACGACCCACATTCCTCACATGGACACTTATAGGGATGTTTTTGATCCCATTTTCTCATTAATCTTAATGGAGCTTCGTCTGTTAGCCACCTATAAAATTTTTGTCAAGAAAACAGGCGGCTAAATATTTTTCTGAGCCTTCAAGAGATACATTTCCTCTGAAAATCTCTCATTCTTGAAGCCTCTGTGTGCCCTTTGGCTTGGATAAGATCTTCACTACTGTTTCCATCAAGAAATCCTCACTGTCTGTGAAAAAATTATACTTAGAAAATCCTACATATGCTCCCTTTATCCCGACAAAATTCCCCATTTTAAGCTATTTTTTCCCTTCTCAAATTTTCCCCTTTAACCCCCAAAATCCCTTCCTAATTCTTCTAAACCATCTAATTCCCCCTCGCAAACCATGTGAAATCCCTTCATTTGGTGGAAAACCCCCTTTTTCCCCCTACCAGAGCCCTTCTCTAAGCCTTAAAAACCCTCTTTTTGGCTTAAAAACACTTATTTTTCATTACAGGCTTTAGCCCCTTTTGGCTAAGCCCCTTACCACTTCCCCTCCATGAAACCCAGTACCAAGACTAGGCGCTAAGCCCTTGAGCGCTTATCGCAATCGTAAGATTGGTCGGGAGCGTTTTTCTTTGTTAAATGAAAAGTTCCGATGCGAGGAGTGTTTTGTTCTATTGAACGTCGGTGCAATATCCACCGTCGATCTGTGAAGATCCGACGGTCCGTGCAAAGCTCACCGCGCGCCCATAGCATCCCTCCAATACACCTCCGATTGTGATCTCCGCCGTTGATTCAAATTTAAATCCAACATCCATTGCACTGCCGCCCCAATCGCCAATTGCAAATTTTTAAAGGTGCCACTTTCGTTTCCCCGATTGGCCGACTCCCGATTGGATCCTGGCCGGTCAATCCACAAGAACCAATGGCCAGGATTTGATCTCACTCTGCCCTTGTGTCCCCGATTGGCCATCCCCAATACAATCACAACCGTAGATATTCCGTCGATCCGACGGTCCATATGTAATCGCAACATCATACCATGGAAGTTTTTGGCCCCTGCCATCCTCCGGTGCAATTAGATCACAGTCTTCCATCCCATTTGATCCAATGACTCCTATTCTTCCTGCCTATTCACCTGCCCCTCCGCCTTCGTTTCCCTTCTTTAGATCTCAGCTGTTCATTTCGCTGATCGGACGTCCCGTCTTCAAACTGCCTTCAACTTGCCCCCACCTTACCAACCGCGCATCTCCCCATATTGCACTCCATCTACCACTGTTAGATCTCATAGTCCCAGATCCAACGGCCAGCATCCATATCGCGTAACTTTGGCGTCCTAATTTTAACATTTTAAAATCACTCGATATGGGTGGTTTTATTTCGCCATGTGTCAGGTGGCGGACCATATCGCGTGATTTTGGGAAAAAATTCAAAACCACCCCATTGCAACGCGAAAACAGTTGTTTTCTCCAAAAAACCACTTCCCCCCTTATGCCTCTGAGAGCCCTTCCATGCAATCCCAAACGTTGAACTATATAGATCAATGACCCTCATTCCATCACGTTCCTCATTTATTTATTTTCATCGGGCTACCATGGAGTGTCATCGTGGCATCTCAACCATTGACCTCCTCCTGAGATCTAACGATTCATAATAAATCGCCCTCTGCCCATGCCGGTCCCACCATTCAAGGCCCGATTTCATACGTTTTTCATCGTTTCCCTCTATAATTCGCCCAAATACTTAACCTTATATATTACATTAAAGTTATGTTTTCTCCGCCTGACCTTCTTAAGCCACTCCACTAGAAAATCCCTGCCATCGATCACCATTAGTCCATCTAATCTAACAGCCCAGAACCATTTCTTCATCGGGCCACCATCAGATCAGTTTTTCACCATTTCACAGCATTTTCAGCCATTTTCCACTGCATCCACCGCATTCATCTCTACTGCACTGCCATTCTCACATTCTTCCATAGCATCCATCCTCCCTCACACATGAATTTCTTAACATTGTTTGTGTATTTGTGCAGGGTTACAGACGATGAAAGCCGTTATTTTCTACATCATCACTATTAGTGACACAGTAGTGCCGATGAAGTTTTATCATAGCCAGAGATTGCAGGGAAGACTCCTGAGAGGGTTTTAAAACACATATTTTATCCAAATCAAGGGTATCAACTCCATTTAAGACTCTATCACCATAAGCCCTGCAAATTCACAGATAGAGACAGTCACAGAAGCGGCAAAGAGTATCAATGAAGAATTAAAGAGGTCTAATGCCCATTATTAAAGATTTTAAGCCTTAATTCAATGTTTAAAGGGCGAATGTACCATATTGAAGACCTTGTGATTAACACAGAAGGCCTAATGAGGCCTAAAGCACAGAAAACAATCTTATCAGTGTCTCACATCAGCAGAAGGTTCTTTCCCGAGAAAGGACAAGCTCCCATACTGTTCTTATGCTACAACGAGTTCCTGAGAAGATCTACACCCTGATAGAAAGTCCTAATGTTCCCAGAGCATTTGTTATGCAGTATAGCAGGCCTGAAGATCATTTATCTGACTTTTTCTTATCACCAGAGTACTACAGAGTACTACAGCCGAAAAGTACATCAAAGAACATACCTGGAGTTACTATCAGCCTGTCAAAGTCCACTCTTTCTTCCAAAGAGTACTGAAGATTAATGCATAGATATTAAGACGGAATGGGCCTCAAGCCCCTTCCTTCTACTTCTGTTTTAATGTTTCATTTAAGGTTTCACCTACTTCCTCGGCCTCTCTTTATCTATAAAACTCATGAGAAAACACATTGTAAAGGTTTTTGATCGGATATCTGTGAATTCTAAGCTGTTTCTCTTGAGATATAGTTCTGTGTGTAAAGTTGTAAAATAGGCTGAGGAGACGATTTCAGACTGAATATCAAGCTGTTGGAAAATGTTGTATATGACTGGTGCTTCTCTTTAATATGACAAGCACATTTTTTTGGATCCTGATTTAAAGCAGCGGTGATGTGTTCTACCTTTGTCTTTGTTTTCCTTCTGTAATTCATTACATTCCATTTCTCTGGTAAGAATCAGAAATATGGCTTAGGATATACCCTCGCATGGTACCCTAATGCTTCCTGCTCTTCTTATCTTTGATGTTTTCTACTGATTGTTCTATCTGAGAACTAATTCAAGATAATTTAACCAGTTTAGTAGTTGTTATTCACTGCTAACTAATGTATGAATTTATGAATATGTTCTTAGATGTTCTTGTTTAGTTTTAATTGAAAGAATTGGGATACTGGGAGTTTAGAATGCTAATTCTATCTCACTAGGGTCTTTTTCAATCAATTGAACCTTTCTGAGTTCCCTTAAGTTGAATCTCGAAGCATTGAATGTTCAAAGCCTTTCTCTGATCTCAGGCTTCACCTTTGTGTTTAAAGCTTAAGTGTTTCTTCTTGTCTGAAGAGTTAGCCTTTTAGGGGTTGGATCATAGGTGTTTAAGGCATGCCCTGTCCCTAGATTTGCTTCCTAAGTGGTCACCTTGGAGGTTTCCTTGTCATTCACCTTCTTTCCTCACCATTTCATACCACACTATCATCTTTAAAGATCCTCTGTTTTAGATTACTAGCCCAATTGAAGGCCTTGGATACCGAACAACAAGTAAACCCTTTGATGACTCCATTGCCCAATGGTCTCGAGTGTTCTTTGAATTATCTCCCCTTTTCCTAAATCCTCTTTGCTCACCCTTTGTCTTATATTGAACCCTTCTTTCATGTTTCCCAACAAGCAAACAAGAAAACAAGCAAAAAACAATCCTTGTGCCTTATAACTAGCCTAATACCTTAAACCAGAACCTCAAATACATATAATTTTGCCTTTATAGAGAGATCCCTCTCTGGACCCAAGAGGGCTAGATCCTGAGGTCCCAAAGTGGTTTTGATGTTGTCTTATCTTTTGGTAGAGCCAAACCTGTTAGAACATAGGAACCCCAACATAATGGCGACTCCGCTGGGGAAGCTCTTTGAGTAAAACACACCTTTAAAAATTTATAAGGACTCAAATAAGACCATAGTAGCCTGAGTTTGGTGGTTAATCACTGTGGTGGATAGTAACTTCCTTGAAACATTCGGAAACTTCCACCTGGTGACTCCATAGTTCCTTAATGATTAAAGACTCCACTGGTGATTAGTAGGCCTACTGATTATCTTGGTTTTCACAGGACTCCACTGGAAGACCAGATTGCATTACAACATCATCCATATTAGAAGAAACAAGTAGGGTTAAGCTTATTGGTTAAGATACAGACATACTTGATTCAAGAAAAGTCTATACAAGAGCTTATCCTAACCCAAGCCCACCTGAAATTGTTGACAACCCAGAGAACATTCTTAGGAAATCTCCCACCCCTTGAAAGCCAACTATTTCCAGACACATCCATAGAGCTAACTCTGCACTAGAAAAATTTACAGCTCTACCAGACACTCTTTTTTACTTAAACTCACAAAGTAGCTTACCAAGAACTCAGTCATTCAATGCTTTAGATCAGTCAGACCTCGAGCTTCTTGGTTCACCATCTCATAGTGGTCAACATATTAGGGATAGAGATACCCCTCCATCTACACCTCCGGATATTCATTTCATTCAAAACTTGGGCCTCTATCACCCTAAATCAGCTCAACAGAGTGTTGTTGGTCCTAGTATTCCTGTCATCCACATACCTGCTGCTCAAGAAAATCCTTTACCTCCTTAAAAAATCATCATGGTAGCATGGTATGCCCCCTTGGTATTACCATAGCCTCTAGTGCCTTTAGCCAATGATTATCAGTCAAAAATCCCACATTTCACTGCAAAAGAGTCTACCACAGCTCAACGCCATGTAGATAGGATGGAAGATTCCTTTGACTATATAGAGATAGATGATGAGACAATCAAGATGAGAATATTTGCCCATAGTTTAGGAGGAGATGTGAAGAAGTGGTTTAAAGGCCTACCTCCTAATAGTATCCATGATCTTCCCTCTTTATATCAATCCTTCATAAACAAATGGGAATTCAAGACCAACCCACTCCAAATCTTATCAAAATACAAGAATCTTAAAATAAATGTAGGAGAGAGTGTCCATGACTATTCTACAAGGTTTAACAGTGTTTACAACGCTCTTCCTCCACACATGAAACCTCCCCAAGTAATGGCTTTAGTGAAATATCCTGAAGGCTTTAATGCTGACATAGCCTACCAGCTTAGGGAGAGAGATTACAATACATTGGAAGATATGCAAAATGGAGCAGTGAGTGTGGAAGTGAACCTGATTGAAAAGAGAGCCAGAATGAGGTCTGAGAAAAAGGTAACATAAAGGGATGACACATCAGCTTCCACATCCAATCCCAAATATGACAGTCTAGCCAAAAACATGGAAAGGCTAGAGAAAATGATGGAGAAAATGGTTGTCACAGTTAGTAATCAGAACATAAACCAAAATCATAACCAGAACCAGAACTTTAGGAGAAACAACCCTCCTAACATACAGAGAGACTCTGATCAACAAGTCATACCCTCGATTCAAGAGAACTTCCTTGATGAAGATGAGGGGATAATAGAAGAGTCCAAGGGAAACACAATAAACATGGTGGAAGTAGACAACTCAATCCACAACTGTTCCACAGAAGATAAGAAAACCTCACACTCACATTGGGATGAGGAAAGGTTAGAATCTAAGGATTATAGGCTAGGATTTGAAAACGCCATCATGCAGGTCAGAGAACAGTACAAACTTAGAAGCAAAAAGAGCTTAGACACTCCCAAACCCAAAGCCTCTAAGATTACCATCAAGAAAATACCTAAGAAAACTCCTAAGGTGTATGCTGAAAGTAACAAATCAACAGCTGAGAGTTATGGGAAGAACAAAGAAAAAGACAGCCAAAATACTGATAAACAAAGTCAACAAATTAGCAGCACTAGCACTGTAGCTAATGCTCCTGATAAAACAGCTACAAAGACTGCACATAGTGAGAATCAACACCTTGATTCTGCCACTAGATTATTGGCTAACAAAACAGATTTGAGTCTCATGAAGAGTCAATCTCCTTTCAATTTGGAGAGTGATATTTCTAAAATTAAAATTTTTGTCCCACTCTCTTAGCTGACCACTCAGGATGTATATAAAGGCCAAATTTTGAAAGCTTTAAATCTAGGTGAAAATAGTGACACTGTCAATCTAAGTGATGATCAACCTGCCCTTCTGTTTGGTCCAAAGATAGAAGGGAAGTTTCAGGAAGGGGTAGTGCCTCCTTTTTATATCAGCCTCAATATCCATGACAAGATCCTTCACAACGCAATGCATGACTCTGGGGCATCACACAACCTAATTCCTAAGGTAATTATGGATAATTTAGGCCTAGAGATAACCCAACCCTATAAGGATTTATATTCATTTGACTCTAGCAGAGTGAAGTGCCTTGGCCTAATCAAAGACCTTTGTGTGAACCTGACCCAGATTCCAGCAAAATGCATGGTTATGGATGTTGTAGTGGCCGATGTACCACCTAAGTATGGTATGCTATTGTCCAGGTCATGGGGAGCCAAGCTGCAAGGTTTAATGTAGATGGATGGGTCATATGCCACAATTCCAGTCTTTAGCCAGCTTAGGAGACTATATAGAGAGGCACAAATGAATTTCATGGTTAGCAGCCTTGAAAAACCTGAAAATTCACCTCTATACTCTGTCCACGTGGATCTGGACTCTTTTATCCTTTGCAATGATGAATCCATAGATGAGCCAGAGCTAGAAGGCATAAATGCAAACAATAGAGTAGAGCCCACAGACTTTAACATGATGGCCACTCTAGACATAGAAGAAAACAAAGAAGAAACCTTTGTACAATGCACTGAATCAAAAACTCAGAGTGAACAGAACCAAGACTACAAACAACTAACTATTCATCTCTATGAACTCCATACACATCATGAAGAACAAAACACTCCACACCACAGTGCGGACCCCATATTACAACGTAACAGAGAAACCAACGTTAGGGAGGAAAATGATGATAAACCTGAAAACGATCCCTTATGGAGAATGAATTTCGATGGGTCTTGCACTAGAAAGAATGCAGGAGCCAGAACGCAGTTACATAACACTGAGAGCGACTATGCTGAGAGTCATGTGTTCAAACTAGACTTCAAATGTACAAAAAATATCGCAGAGTATGAGGCCCTTATCCTAGGCTTGAATCCATTGAAAAAAATAGGAGCCCGAAGGGTAGCTGTACATGAAGACTCTGAGTTAGTCATCAAAAAAGTGAATGGAGAATATACGACGAAGCACCCTAGATTGAGAGCATACAGGAATGATGCTATGGATTTACTGAAAACCTTTGTAGAATATGAGCTGGTGTTTGTTCCTAGGAGTCAGAACATAATTGCGAATGGATTAGCCTGCGTTGCTAGTGTTAGCGCTCGAATCTACCTTAGGCTGAAATAAGGTAAAACTCAAGGCTACATCAAACCACGCTCAGCCTCGTAGCTAGCCCTACGAGGACAGGAGAGGGCTCTCTCCGAGTCTATCTCGGCAAAAGGTCTTCAAAGGGGCTGAGATGACTTATAATGAATACTGATTTTAGGCTAGTAAAGAGATAGGAAAGTTTGATTTTGATTTTTTGGGTTTTTGTTGAAAAAATGGGAAAAACAATTTTGGGCTCGGGGATGAGGCCAGATCTTTGCAAAATTCGAGTTGGGGCGAGGTAGGCAAGAGTTTCGATGCTTTATATTTATGTGTATGATGATCAGAATGACAAGGAGCCGAAGAGGGCAAGGGAGAACATGAATCTTCTCCAAATCAGCGAAAACATATAAAAATAAACAAATTTAAAAGGAAAGACCGAAATCAATGGATTCTACCTCATTTACTCATTCATTTAGTTTCAAGCATACAAGAAGGGAATGGCATACACAAAACATGAAAGAAATTACAATAAACCGAGAGAAAACACCATCAAGAACCGGAAGCAACAAGAATCCCAACAAAAGCAAACCTCCTTCATCTTTTCCTTAGCCAAAATGTGAAAATATAAAATAATAGTGTGCCAAACTTTTCCAAGAGCCCCACCAGAGATGTGTGTGTATATGTCTCTAAATTACAATATATAGACCATCCTAACCCCTTCTCATGCCTCTAGGGTCGAATTCCTCCTTCTAGGAGCAGTTTCAACTAATTCTCAACAAGGAGCTAGAATCTAGGCAGCCAAACAACTTGCCTCTAAAAGGAAGGAAACTGATTCTTTGACTTGATTTTCACTTTTTTGGGAGTGAATCTTCTAGAATAGGTAAAAGTGAGTAAAAGTTACATTACAATCAAAAAATTACATTAATACAACTCAAAAATTACATCCACAATCAAAACTGGTCCAACTGGCCGAAATCCTGAGCTGGAAGGTGAAAAATTAGCCAATTTCCTGTATGCACCACGCGCCTGAGACCTATGTGTCGTGCGCCTTTAATCCTGCTTTTGGGGCACTTCCCTGCATCAAAATCAACCTCATGATAGCTTTTTGGAAAGCCCTGGATGTCTACTATCCAGCCCAAGTGGAATTTCCCAATTTGGAGCTCATTTGCCCCTCCACAACTTCATTCTCCCACAAGTACTTCCTGCTGCTGAAAAAGGTGGCAGAAAGGTGATTTTCATGGTGTTTTTGGCCCTTTTTATCATCCAGAACTTGGTGAAATTCTTTGGCCATACTGGATCATGCATAACTTACCATGAAAAATCCAAAAATATAAATTTTTCCTCCAGCAAGTGTCCCAATCATAAGCGCGCGCGTCGACGCGCTACGCGTTGGGCTGAAAAACCTGTTTTGAGACCAAAATTTTCCAAAATGACAAAAACTTCTTCAAATTTTCTCAAATTCGGAGAGAAGACCCTCCATCATGTATCATGCCCAGCCAACGAAGCCTCGGCCAAAATATGGAGTGGATCAGGCCTCTTCCGCCGTTTTAGTGCTCTACTCAACCTCCTCTTCAGAATCTTCATTTTTTCTTTGCAGACGTGCATGCGTGCCCAATAATGACCTTTCATGTGACGGAGCATGTCTTTGTCTCTATTGGCCTTTGCCAACAACTTCTCCAGATGAATGTTAACATGCGTGAGGCAAGTATCTCGATCAGCCGGTGTCATGTCACCAGGTCTCTTCCGGGCCAATTGTCGATCTTCCCGGATTCGCTGCAGCTCTAAAAGTGTGTGATGATCCTCTAGCTGTTTGTTACGCTACTCTAGATAGTTTATCACCCACTGAGCTCTCTGCAATTTCTCTTTCAGCGTGTCATTCTCAGCCTTTTGCTCCTGGATGATCTCTTTCAGCTTTGAGCTAGGAGAGCTCGCATCAACATTGATGAATGTGAAATCAGTGTCTCGACCGCCTGATGGTCCCTCATCGTGCATAGGCCTCTTTCCTCTGTCCTGAATCTGTACCTGTGCTAAAGAAGAAGGCGAGACCCCTTCCACCCTTGGTGGAGATAATACTCGCACTGCTGATGAAGTCAACGAGACCCCTTCCACCCCGGTGGATAGTACTCTGCCGTGTAGCCGCAAATAAGGCTCGTGGCCTCGCCGATATGTCACATACACCGGAGCACTAATATGCTCCTGCCTCAGAATGTCAAGCGGTGAAGGCTCTCCCCATCATGAACTACCTTGGGAGGCGGCCAGGCGCTCGCGAAGAAGTCACGGAGATGAAATCCTCCCAAGTAATGCCCTGCTGTGTCAACTGATGTACCACCATGATTTTGATCAGTGCGTAATGATATATACTGCTATGCTGCTGTGCTGGGGTCTTCTTCTGTACAAGAAATGTCATCCTCTCTATGTTGCGATACACGAAGTATGGAATTATCATCATACGTACCCTCGTGAAATGCATCAACAAATGGACATGGTATGCATAGAGGCGCGAGAATCTGCCCTCACAACTGAAATATCGAATGATGAGTTTCATCAATGGCGCAAACTCATCCTTCAGAAATATGAATGGATATACCCTGCTCAGCTGCCTCATAAACCCAGGTTTGATGTATGGCTCATAGTAGGATTTCTCTAGCTACTGTCGTTTGTTCCATTCCTCTCCTATGTTTGGTATTCTGGTGGCCTGAGCAATGGTCTCTGGTGATAGAATGAAATCTACTCCGGCAAGGTTTACACGACCATCATGTAAATGTAGAACAAATAGATGAGCTAGCTCATGATGATGCTGGGTTTGTGAAATCATCTCACAGTATTGGAAACATGACTGATGCTAAGAACAATCCATTGCAAGCGGGCAAGCCTACAATTGAGCCAAAGAAGTAGGCTTCTCCCTGACATGCCTACCACTTTTGCCACTTTTGTGAGACCTCCGTGGCACATTAGCCTCTGCTGTGGAATCACTATCATACTCCTGCTCATAAACTAAATCCGTCTCTGACATGGCACTGAAATCAAGATGTTTGAAAAATATATGCTGATATAGGTATAGTGAAGACAAGAGTTCAGTGTATGCTTTACTCCCAAATGTGTCACATGTGTATCAAAGTATTATAGGAAAGCCACAATGATAATGGTTCTGTCAAATGAGTTTGAATGGACAACAGTCACTGCTTGACTACATGGGGTTTGACAAGAGAATAGGAAGGAGTATAATGTGATGTAGAACAAAGAAACAACCCTTGCAATGATAGTTAGGCTTTGTCAATGGGGAATGGGAAAAATGAATATGGGACTGTGTTATAACATGAATGATAAACAGTGTGATAATAACAATGGCAATAATAATGACAGCAGTGATGTAAATAGGAGAGAGAGAGCGTGAGGCTATGGTAAACAATAAGCAATGACAACAATAATAATAGAGAGCATGAGCATATATGTCAATAACACAAGTCTGGAAACCCCCACAATATCACTAACATTTGTTTCAAAACCCTAGGGAGTGATTTAGCAATGAACATAGGGTTTATATCTCACCACACTAAACACTTGCTTTTTCATTTTCAAAACACCATAATCATGTCCAAAATTCACTAAGTAAGCGTGACGAACCTACTTGCAAGCAAATTGAGGCAATTTGGCATGAATCTGGGCGAAGGAGAAAAAAATTTTGGCCCTGAAATTCTATGCGCCACGCGCATGCCCAGTGCGTCACGCGTTGTGTGTGCGTCACGCACATGCAAATTTGCACAGGCCTGTGAAGCCCAGTGCGTCGCGCGCCTCTTGTATGCGCCGCGCGCACTTCCACTCCAACTCCACAGCTCTGAAACACTCCAAACTTGACTCCAATACTCCAACTCGACTTTGCTTTGGAAATTTATGAAAAGGATTTGTCTTCAATGCTTTATATAGGTTGGAAAATATCTCACAAGAATCAGATTTTCTTTTAATTTTCTCCATAACCCACTTTGCAATGTTTGGCAATCTTGGCACTTTGTCATTTAATGCAATTCTGTCTTTGGCTTTTCACTGTTTTTTCTGAGTCTTGGACTGATGAAACTTGGTTGTTTTTGCAGGGATTTTGGCATTTTGGCTTCGGCAAAGACCAGAGGCTTCTTTGAACTTTCTATGGCGGAACAAATACATAATTATTACAAAAAATAAATTTGACAATTTCTAGTTCCAAAACAGAGTTTTGGACTAGAAATGTCTTCAAATGTTTTTAAGAATAAAAATATGAAATGGGAACCTTTTCCAAACCAACCTCATGGCCTGCGGGCTTTTATCACATGTATCAAAAGACTAAAAAACCCTAGACTCTAGGACTAAAGACTCTTTTTGACGAAAATAATCATTTATGACCATGAATGACATGACCTGAACTTCAGTGATTTTTGAGAAATTTTAATTAGCCCTGCAGGTACAAGCATGAGGAAACACAAGACGACCATACCCTCTCGTCAGTCAATGGGATGCCCCTAGTGAAATGCAATGAAGTAGAATGAGCGAGACACCTAAAAATGATATGCAAAAAGCGAGATAATCTCTGATGGAGGGCTGTAAGGACCGACTCTAACAGCTAGTTCATATCATAAATCACCTAGTGACAAACAAATCATAATTTAGACAAAATATAGACCTGTAGTGCCTGATAACGAGAAATATTGGAAGGTCTTTGAGGGCGATAAGCAGATAGAGTATTTCCTGACTGGCAGAAATGGGTTTGAATTCTCTGATTTAGACTCTAAATCTGATGAAAGCTGCCTGAGTGAAGAGCCCCCCGACGAAGAAAGATCACCACATAACGTAGAAATAAACATGTTAACTAAAGAACTTGGAACTCAAACCGAAGAGTATAAGAATGCATAAAAAGAGGAAATAGAGGTGTTGTAGTCAAAAGATAAGAATATACCCAGAGCACTGGCACCTTTAGAGGACCTTTTTTATTTTAACGACGTAGCGAAGAAACCCACTATAGAACACTCAGACTCCGATGTCGAGGAATTAAACATAGGCACCGAGGATAAGCCTAAGATGATTAAACTGGCTAATTCCTTGCCCACAGACATGAAAAAGAAATATATTGGCTTATTTAAATATTTCATCGATGTGTTTTCCTGGAGCTACGAGGAATTAAAAGCCTATGATACGAAAATTATCTAGCACAAGATCCCTTTGAAAGAAAACCAAAAACCCTTCAGATAGAAAATTCACAAAATTAACTCGAAACAACTGCCTCTAGTCGAAAAGGAAATCAAGAAGATGTATGAGGCCAGAATTGTAGTGCCTGTGAGGTTCTCCGATTGGGTTTCCAGCCTTGTAGCTGTGAGAAAGAAGACAGGCGGCATCAAACTGTGCATCGATTTCAGAAACCTTAACAGAGCTTCACTTAAAGACAATTACCCCTTAACAAAGATGGAACACATCCTACAAAGGGTAATTGGTTCAAAAATGATCTCCCTATTAGATGGATTTTTAGGCTATAACCACTCCCAGAAGACCAACTCAAAACAACTTTTACCACTTCATGGGGCACTTTTATGTACCTTAAAATGCCTTTTGGATTGATGAACACTGGTGCAACCTTCCAACATAGCCTTTTCGGAGGAAATAGGGCACTTCATTGTCATCTATTTTGATGACATAACAGTCTATTCCAAGACTGATGAGGAGCACCTAAAACATCTGAGAAGAGTTTTTGAAAAATGTAGAAGGTTCGATCTGTCTTTAAATCCCAAGAAGACTGTATTCGGGCTTCAAGAAGGTAAGCTTCTTGGCCATATTATATCCGAGAAGGGAATTAAGATAGATCCGAAAAGAGTTGAGGGAATACTTCAAATTAGTCACCCGAGAAACATAAAATAACTACAGACCTTTATTGGGAAAATCAGCTTCTTAATGAGGTTCATCCCCAACATAGCTGAGCACCTAAGGGATATGACAAACATGCTGAAAAAGGATGTAGGGGTTAAGTGGACTGTAGAGGCTAAAAAATATTTTGAATTAGTTAAACTCGTGCTCACCCAGGCACCTGTCCTAATCAGCCCTGACTTTTCAAAAGACTTCCTTATATTCTCCTTTTCCTCTGAGCATACAGTGGCTGCAGTCCTACTGCAGAAAAATCCAGAGGGAATGGAATAGCCTATTGCTTTCTTCAGCAAAGCTCTGAGGGATGCACCCTTAAAATATAACATAATGGAAAAATAGGCCTATGCCTTGGTAAAGGCCTTGAAAGACTTTAGGGTGTATATTCTGCATTCTCACATCATTTCCTACGTGCCAAACATAGTGGTAAAAGACATTTTTTCCCAAGATCTGGATGGAAAGAGGGGCAAATGGATTGTTGTCATATTAGAGTATGACCTGGAAATAAAACCCAGAAAACTAATCAAAGGTCATGGTTTAGCTCAACTAATGGCTTAATCTAACTTGCAAGCCCTTGACATAAACATGGTAGATGCCCTGCATGAACATTAAGGATTGCTTGATCCCACAGTTGAAGAACAATTTCAAAATTCTCCTTGGTATTCTAATATCATGTATGTACTCGCAAACCTCAATGCCCCTCCTAATTTATCAAAGACTAAGGCTGGATTCCTAAAGTTAAAAGCCAGAAACTATTGCATACTGAATGAATGTGTTGGGGTTCCCATGTTTTGGCCAGATTGGCAAGACCAAAAGATGAGACAACATCAGAACCACTTTTGGGCCCTAGGATCTAGCCCTCTTGGACCCGAAGAGGGATCTCTCCAAATAGAGCTAAGAATGATACATCTATGAAGCTCAAAATGAGATGTTAGGCTAGTTATGAAGCATGAGGGGTTTTAAATGGTTTGGTTGAAGGGTTGTTGGGTTGGTCACGAGATCATGGACTGAGAAAGCAGTGGGAGAAAAGGAACAAGGCAGCAGGACATTTCAGCAAAGAGGATAGGCCTAGACAGTGTCATCCATTGGGCTATGGAGTCATGAAAGGAAATTACATGCAACAACTAGCCAAGGCTCTCAAAGGGCAAGTCATCTACACTAAAGGATCTTTTAGGCAGCTGATGGAATGGAACATTAAGGAGGGAAAGTGGAAGAAGGAAAGACAACCAAATTTCTGTCTATAGATCAGGTCAGAGGTCATTTAACTCCAGACCTGCTTGGACATACTCTAAGGTAGCTCTCAAAGAGACAAAGGGGCTGCTTATAGATCAGACCAGAGGTCATTTAACTCCAGGTCTGCTTTTGCAACTCCAAGGGGAAAACAGAGATAAGACCAACAAAGGGATCTTAGAAAGGCCAGCTGGTCGCGCAAGGATCCTAGTGGATAGGGCTAACACTTATCCCCAGTGTTCCCAAACCTTCCAGCTTAAACCCAACAAGAACATCTAAGAACCGATCCAACCAATTCATACATCAGAGAGTAGGCAATAACATCCACTACACTGGTTAAATTGACTGAAATCAATTCTCAGATAACACATTTAGCAAAAAACATTGAAGTCAAGGAGAGCAGATAGCATAGGGCACCTAACAAGGGTGAATCCTATACCATTATTCTGATGCAAGCCCAGAAGAACAATGAAACAATATGGAAATGCATTAAACGAAGTAAGAGGAACATCACCAATAGTAATAGACCAGGATCCTGTGAAATGTGCTTTGATTAATTGGTGCAAAACCAGTCATGTACAATAAGCTCAATGGCTAATACAGTCCAGACTTCTCCTCCCAGCCTATTACATACAACTACTCTGCTACTCCCTCCCACGACTGTTCTAATAGTCAAGAATGAATCTCTCTAACAGCAAGACCCCAACAGCTGAACAACAACAACAACCGAACAACAACCTTTACAATTCATTCTCGGGGATTACATATAGGAGAAGGGGAAGAAGCGGAAGTAGATAAGCAAATAAATGAGTCTCACTAAGACAGTAAGGTGGAAGTGTTCACGCCCACACCACTTAATGGCTTTCTGCGGCATTGCTTGTACTCTGTGATCTGTATGGGGAGTCTCTGTCAGGCCGAACTTGGCCTCTGATGTTCTTTTAGGGTCCTTTCTAGTGTCTGGAGCTCTGTGCTGCCACTCTGGAATAAATGAACTGGTTGAAAGATCTGCACGGCCTCTCCATTCCTCCATTACTGCGGCTCAAACAGTCTTCAATGAAGCTCCTGTCCGTGTATTTATTTGCTTATGGGCTCGAGGAGGCATGGAGATCGCTGTAGGGACGGTGTACGTCTGGAGAGAACGTACTCTGCTGTTAGGTAGCGCGGTAATGACTTGCTGGTGCGCTCATCAGTCTTCAAACTGAACCTTAATCCTTTGAAAGCGGGGCTAAACATTGATTATGTCAATAACAGGTGTTAACCCCTTTGGATCCTTTCTGCCGATCTGCTGGCGATGCTGAAAACACCTCACTGTGATGTCTGCACAATGAAATAAAATGTTACAAGCCCAGGGAGTGGTGGCGGAGGAATTGCTTCAGAGGCCTGTTGGAGCGGTGGTGGGACAGTGAAAAGCGGTGAAAACAATGGAGAATGGCAGAAGAAATGGTTAATAATGTTAAAGCCCAAAGATTAAAGCTTGGGCGTAATACAAAGGAAAACACAGGAATACAATGAAGTGGAGCTATGGATGTGGGACCCGGTCACGGTGGAGGGCGATTAGATCTTGATCGTTAGATCTGCACAGGAAACGGACAGCGGAGATCTAATCGCAACAATCGCAATCGGAGGCCAGAGCGAGTGGCAATCGCAACGCACATTCCAAAAGTTTTGATTGCGATCGAGAATGGGGCAGCGATTGAGCGATAACCGTTGATCTGGGGGAGGAATGAACGGCTGGGATACAATCGGAGGGGCAGTAGAAAAGGATGATGGGAGAGGAGCGGGATGAATCCGAACCGTTGGATCTGGCGGGATGGATGGCTCAGATTGGATCGGGGGATCGCAATCGCAATACGCAGAAGGAGGGTGCGATCGAAAGTTCTGATTGCGATTGGAGCGGGTGTGCGATGGCCACTAGATCGTGAAATAGATGGACGGATGGGATTAAATCGGGCAGAAGACAGAAAGACTTGCGATCAGGGGAAATGGGAAGTGCGATGGCCGTCGGATCAGCAGGGGAATGGACGGCCCAGATTGAATCGGCGCATCGCAATCAGAGATCGGAGCAGAAGGCTTGCGATTGATCGGAGGACACACTCGAAACATTGCGATTGCGATTGAGCCGGGGCTGCGATTAGCGCTCCGCCGTCGGATCTGTGGGGAAACAGACGGACGAGATTGAATCGGAGGACAGTGGAAAGGGCTTGCGATTAGCGATCGGGCGGAGGGTGCGATTAATGTAGGACCGTCTGATCTGGCAGGGAGATCAACGGTGGAGAAGTGGATCGGAGGACTGCAATCGGGGCGGCACTGTTTGGACTTGCGATTGTGATCGGAGAGGGGTTTGCGATTGAGCGCTGACCATCAGATCTTTGTGATAGATCGACGGTAAAGAACGAGTCGCGGGACTTTGTCTATTAAACCAATCGCATTGGCACTTTGGAGCTTTACAAAGGAATTGTGCACTCGCCTGACTTCCGATTGCGATTAGCACTTGGGGCTTAAGCGCTTGGTCCCAGCACACGGGCATGTGTGGGAAGTGGTTAAGGGGCTGGCAGAAAGGGGCTAGGCCGTATAATAAGGTCGGAGGATGGGTTTTGGCCCGTTTTAATGGATTTTGAAGGTTGGGAAGGGTAACGATAGAGAGATAAAGGGGGAAAAAGGTCAACAAAGGCTAGGGGGGGAAATTTAAAGGAGATTTTAGGGGGAAATAAAGGGTAAGAAGGGAAATAGAAGGGGAAACAAAATAGAAGCTAAGGGTGGGGAAATAAGAGGAAAAAAGAGGCCTTTGGGCGTTTCTTCACATAACAGAGAGGCTTTAAAAAAGGGGGGTCAACAAAGGGGATTTCTTCAAAGGATAAAAGACACATGGAGGCTTCAAGGAGACTGTGTTTTCAGAGGAAATGCATTCCTTGAAGACTCAACAATGATTTAGCCCCCTATTTTCTTGTCAAAAATTTCATAGGGGGGCTAACAGTGGCTCCACATGGGGATGGCTTCTTCTTGAAGGAGTCAAGAATTCAGAAATTGATCTCTTGGTGTAGGCCAGGTGCCTGCTGCGTGAACCATCCCTTTCTTTCCTTGATCAGCTGCCACAATATGAAGACAACATATCAGCAGTAAAATTCTCCCACACAACTACCTACCCACACTATAGTCCTAACATTTTTCTTCCTGGGTGCATTTGGACTTGCAGACCCTTTTACATCATCAATTTTTACAAACAGGAAAAATAAACCTATTCTGCTTCTACCCTTATTGCTCCATGAGACCATATTAGACTGTTGATCTCATAGTTTCTCTACCTACACTACTACCTTCTAGGATTAAACTGTCTAGCAGGTTTCTTCTCTACATTCTAAGACAGAAAATGAAATAACTAACTACATGCTCATAGACTGAGCTTTATTGAGCTTTTCCTACCTACCCTACTCTAACTGGAATATTTACAATCTAGCTTACAAACATGGTCTTCCAATGTAACCAGTCCATCAAGTGATCCCATGGCTGGTCCTTCTTGCTCAACTCCTTAAGCATGTTCGATAGGCAGGGTAGCTCCCACTCTTTTTGTTTGATAACAGCAGCTTTGGAAAAATTTCTTTTTGTCTGCAACATGCTGCTCAACAAAACCCTTGATCCTTCCTCAAATGTATGCAGGAGGTGTGCGTAAGGATCATGAAAAGATACCTGGCTAGGAGTATCTGGCAGGCTGGCTTCAACCAGGACCTCTTCTTCTTCCACTGGATCAAGAATGAGACTCTCTCAAGAAAGAGAATCTCCCTCATCTGCTTCACTTTCTGAACTGGAGGACTCGTCATATATGGCAGTGCTGTCCTCTTGGAGCTCTGATATGTTCTGCTCTGAAGTGTTGAGCTCAATGAAGAAATCAATGCATTCTTGAGCAGGGGTGTATTCCTTTGCTTCCTCTTTTTCAAGAGGATGTTCTTTTCTTTCATCCTACTTGAGAATCTCTTCTTCATCTTCTGAAAGGAAAAACTGCTGGTTTCCAGTCTCACTGATGATCTGCGGTAAAGCAGAAGGAAGATTCAAAGAATCTTCATCTGCTATTATACTGTCATAGCTCTCCCCATCAGTGTCGTAAATGGCCTGCATTGACTCATTACTCTCTGGCAGTGAAAAGGATTGATTCTGCCCCCATAAATCTACTAATGACGAACCTACTCGATCTCCTTCTGTTTGGAGAACATCATCATCAGAGAGATCAAAAATAGGAAAATCATAGATATAAATGTAGCATAACCGGACATGCGATACTTATGATTTTTCTTACTCGTTTACATTTGGGCACTACGACTCTGCCGGAGAGAGCTCATCGGGATGAAGGTGTGCAAAATTTACAAATGTAAAAATTTGTTTGTTTGTCCTTGATGATTTGATCGATTTCTTCCTCTGTCAAAGGGGAGGATGGCCTTGTGTTCCTTTGTGCAACAGTGCAGCAGCTCTCTGTTCCCTCTGAAGACTGGATTTGAGGCTGGATGTCAGCGTGAGCCTCAACTATAAGGGATGATAAATCAGCATCTGAGTTTTCAGGGATATATTGAAGAACGTCCACAGTCTCTTGGTTGTTTTCTTCCTCAGCTGATTCACCTATGTTCTTGTGATAGCTAGGATGCATATGAAAATCTTGAATGGCTGTCAACAGATCTTCAGATTGCATATTAACCAAACACTCATCAATACCTAATAGGTATTGTATGATGTCCTGAGATCGATCACAACAATCCCATGAGGAGGATGGAGAGTTTCCTCTATAATTTTTGTAAAATACTTGGTGCGTGTCTTTTAAGGAAAACAAACTCCGGGGTTCTAACCATTCATACCAGACCCTAGCCTTTCCTTCTAATGTTTCCATGAACATTTTCATTAGGCAGTCTTCATGCCATTCAACTTTAAATTTCCACACATGTATATGAAACTTGATGAGATGTACCAAGGGGCCCTCAGCGTTTTCACCCTGAAAGATAGGCAGGTTTTTCAACCAGTCCACTTCAGGCATTTTGTGTGGAAATCCAGGGATATGCTCCCTGCTCATTGGGGCATATCTTCTCTGTATGTGTGGAAGCATGTTTATAAATCAGAAAGAGGTCACTGTGTCTTTTCAACCAGTTCAGAGTCTTCTACCAATGGAGTCATTTAGTCTTTGGATTATAGGGAATGTGGAGTCGCCAGGTGGATGAATTTAACTATTTGAAGCAGGCTGCTGTCCACCACCAGCAATGAGAAGCCAATCTAAAGGCAAAGTGGTCTCTTCCCCAGTGGAGTCGCCATTATGTTGGGGTTCCCATGTTTTGGCCAGATTGGCAAGACCAAAAGATGAGACAACATCAGAACCACTTTTGGGCCCTAGGATCTAGCCCTCCTGGACCCGGAGAGGGATCTCTCCAAATAGAGCTAAGAATGATACATCTATGAAGCTCAAAATGAGATGTTAGGCTAGTTATGAAGCACGAGGGGTTTTAAATGGTTTGGTTGAAGGGTTGCTGGGTTGGTCACGAGATCATGGACTGAGAAAGTAGTGGGAGAAAAGGAACAAGGCAGCAGGACATTTCAGCAAAGAGGATAGGCCTAGACAGTGCCATCCATTGGGCTATGGAGTCATGAAAGGAAATTACATGCAACAACTAGCCAAGGCTTTTAAAGGGCAAGTCATCTACACTAAAGGATCTTTTAGGCAGATGATGGAATGGAACATTAAAGAGGGAAAGTGGAAGAAGGAAAGACAACCAAATTTCTGTCTATAGATCAGGTCAGAGGTCATTTAACTCCAGACCTACTTGGACATACTCTAAGGCAGCTCTCAAAGAGACAAAGGGGCTGCTTATAGATCAGACCAGAGGTCATTTAACTCCAGGTCTGCTTTAGCAACTCCAAGGGGAAAATAGAGATAAGATCAACAAAGGGATCTTAGAAAGGCCAGCTGGTCGCGCAAGGATCCTAGTGGACAGGGCTAACACTTATCCCCAGTGTTCCCAAACCTTCCAGCTTAAACCCAACAAGAACATCTAAGAACTGATCCAACCAATTCATACATCAGAGAGTAGGCAATAACATCCACTACACTAGTTAAATTGACTGAAATCAATTCTCAGATAACACATTTAGCAGAAAACATTGAAGGCAAGGAGAGTAGACAGCATAGGGCACCTAACAAGGGTGAATCCTATACCATTATTCTGATGCAAGCCCAGAAGAACAATGAAACAATATGGAAATGCATTAAACGAAGTAAGGAGAACATCACCAATAGTAACAGACCAGGATCCTGTGAAATGTGCTTTGATTAATTGATGCAAAACCAGTCATGTACAATAAGCTCAATGGCTAATACAGTCTAGACTTCTCCTCCCAGCCTATTACATACAACTACTCTGCTACTCCCTCCCACGACTGTTCTAACAGTCAAGAATGAATCTCTCTAACAGCAAGACCCCAACAGCTGAACAACAACAACAACCGAACAACAACCTTTACAATTCGTTCTCGAGGATTACATATAGGAGAAGGGGAAGAAGCGGAAGTAGATAAGCAAATAAATGAGTCTCAGTAAGAAAGTAAGGCGGAAGTGTTCACGCCCACACCACTTAATGGCTTTCTGCGGCATTGCTTGTACTCTGTGATCTGTATGGGGAGTCTCTGTCAGGACGAAATTGGCCTCTGATGTTCTTTTAGGGTCCTTTCTAGTGTCTGGAGCTCTGTGCTGCCACTCTAGAATAAATGAACTGGTTGAAAGATCTGCACGGCCTCTCCATTCCTCCATTACTGCGGCTCAAACAGTCTTCAATGAAGCTCCTGTTCGTGTATTTATTTGCTTATGGGCTCGAGGAGGCATGGAGATCGCTGTAGGGATGGTGTACGTCTGGAGAGAACGTACTCAGCTATTAGGTAGCGCGGTAATGACTTGCTGGTGCGCTCATCAGTCTTCAAACTAAACCTTAATCCTTTGAAAGTGGGGCTAAACATTGATTATGTCAATAACAGGTGTTAACCCCTTTGGATCCTTTCTGCTGATCTGCTGGCGATGCTGAAAACACCTCACTGTGATGTCTGCACAATGAAATAAACTGTTACAAGCCCGGGCAGTGGTGGCAGAGGAATTGCTTCAGAGGCCTGTTGGAGCGGTGGCGGGATAGTGAAAAGTCGTGAAAACAATGGAGAATCGTGGAAGAAATGGTTAATAATGTTAAAGCCCAAAGATTAAAGCTTGGGCGTAATACAAAGGAAAACACAGGAATACAATGAAGCGGAGCTATGGATGTGGGACCCGGTCACGGTGGAGGGCGATTAGATCTTGATCGTTAGATCTGCACGGGAAACGGACGGCGGATATCTAATCGCAACAATCGCAATCGGAGGCTGGAGCGAGTGGCAGTCGCAACGCACATTCCAAAAGTTCCGATTGCGATCGAGAATGGGGCAGCGATTGAGCGATAACCGTTGATCTGGGGGAGGAATGAACCGCTAGGATGCAATCGAAGGGGTAGTAGAAAAGGATGATGGGAGAGGAGCGGGATGAATCCGAACCGTTGGATCTGGCGGGACGGACGGCTTAGATTGAATCGGGGGATTGCAATCGCAATACGCAGAAGGAGGGTGCGATCGAAAGTTCCGATTGCGATTGGAGCGGGTGTGCAATGGCCGTTGGATCGTGAAACAGATGGACGGATGGGATTAAATCGGGCGGAAGACAGAAAGACTTGCGATCAGGGGAAATGGGAAGTGCGATGGCCGTAGGATCAGCAGGGGAATGGATGGCCCAAATTGAATCGGCGCATCGCAATCGGAGATCGGAGCAGAAGGCTTGCAATTGATCGGAGGACACACTCGAAACATTGCGATTGCGATTGAGCTGGGGCTGTGATTAGCGCTCCGCCGTCGGATCTGTGGGGAAATAGACGGACGAGATTGAATCGGAGGACGGTGGAAAGGGCTTGCGATTAGCGATCGGGCGGAGGGTGCGATTCATGTGGGACCGTCTGATCTGGCGGGGAGATCAACGGTGGAGAAGTGGATCGGAGGACTGCAATCGGGGCGGCATTGTTGAGACTTGCGATTGTGATCGGAAAGGGGTTTGCGATTGAGCGCTGACCGTCAGATCTTTGTGATAGATCAACAGTAAAGAACGAGTCGCAGGACTTTGTTTATTAAACCAATCGCATCGGCACTTTGGAGCTTTACAAAGGAATTGTGCACCCACCTGACTTCCGATTGCGATTAGCGCTTGGGGCTTAAGCGCTTGGTCCCAGTGCACGGGCATGTGTGGGAAGTGGTTAAGGGGCTGGCGGAAAGGGGCTAGGCCTTATAATAAGGTCGAAGGATGGGTTTTGGCCCGTTTTAATGGATTTTGAAGGTTGGGAAGGGTAACGATAGAGAGATAAAGGGGGAAAAGGTCAACAAAGGCTAGGGGGGGGAATTTAAAGGAGATTTTAGGGGGAAATGAAGGGTAAGAAGGGAAATAGAAGGGGAAACAAAATAGAAGCTAAGGGTGGGGAAATAAGAGGAAAAAAGAGGCCTTTGGGCCTTTCTTCACATAACAGAGAGGCTTTAAAAAAGGGGGGTCAGCAGAGGGGATTTATTCAAAGGATAAAAGACACATGGAGGCTTCAAGGAGACTGTGTTTTCAGAGGAAATGCATTCCTTGAAGACTCAACAATGATTTAGCCCCCTATTTGCTTGTCAAAAATTTCATAGGGGGGCTAACAGAATGTTTATACTAGAAAAATGCAAATGGTTTGCTGCTTAAATTTCTGCCTGAAACTGAAGCAAAGAGGATTAAATAGGAATTCCATGCATGAGAGTGTGGAGGCCATTTAAACTGGAAAGCCACTGCTAACAAAATACTCAGAGCTGGCTATTACTGACCTACACTTTTCAATAACATCCACAAAATGATAATTGCCTGCCATAAGTGCCAGATTTTTTAGGGCAAAAGGAAGCTCCTCCCTTTACCATTACAACCTATAACTGTTGAAGCCCCCTTTCAACAGTGGGGCTTAGATTTCATAGGGGAAATACACCCTACATCTTCTGCTCAACACAAGTAGATCCTTACAGCCACAGACTATTTCACAAAATGGATAGAGGCCATCCCTTCTGGGAATGCCACAGATTCTGTCATCATTAAGTTCCTAGAAGACCACATCCTCTCTAGATTTGGCTGCCCTAGAAAGATAATCACTGATAACGCTGCTGCTTTTGGATCCAAGAAAATGATTGATTTTTGTCACAGGTATCAGATAGCACTAGGTCATTCAACTGATTATTATCCACAAGGTAATGGGTTAGCTGAATCATCAAATAAGAGCTTGGTGACCATTATCAAAAAGTTGCTTGAAGAGAGTAAGAAATCATGGCATAACAAGTTAGTGCATGCTTTTTGGGTTGACAGACTAACAACTAAGAAATCCATTGGAATGTCACCATATCAGCTTGTTTATGGAACGAAGGCAGTGTTTCCTACTAGCCTAGGGGTACCACTGATTAAACTATTCCAAGAGATTCAATCAGAAGAGGACAACATGGTGAGGAGGATAAATCAAACAATTGATCTCCAACAAACAAGAGAAGAAGTCTATAACAGAGCTCTGAAAGTACAAGAAAATATAAAGAAGTTGTTTGACAAAAGAACAAGAGCTTGTGACTTCAAAATTGGAGATAAGGTTCTAAAGTGGGACTCTAGGAGAGAAGACAAAGGAAAGCATTGCAAATTTTACAGTTTGTGGCAAGGTCCTTACATCATCCAATCCACCATTGGTTCAAATTCCTTTTTTCTGCAAGAGCTAGATGGTGCAGATCTGTTTGGGGGTCCTGTCAATGGCAGGATGCTCAAGAATTACTACTGTTGATTTCCAGTTTACAGTTCCATTTCCATTGTAAATACCATTGCTATGTTTTGTTTTCAAAGAAAAAGAGAAAATGTATCAAAAAAGAGAGAAAGAGAGGTTCAGACATGCTCAAAACTTGAACCTCTGAAGTGCAAAAGATTGGCTCTAACATGATCAAAACTTGAGCCAAAGGAAGTAAAGAAGTCGATTCTAATATGCTCAAAATCTGAACCAGCAGAGAAGAAAGAAGGATCAGCTCTAACAAGCCCAAAAAATACTGTTGAAATGAAGAAGAGAAAGTGACTCTAACAAGCTCAAAACTTGAGTCACAAAGAAAGAAGGACGCTTCAAAGTTTAGAGATTTCAAAGCCTTCAAAATTTTGTTTTCAAGTTTCTGCAATTTTAGTTCATGTGCAGCTGTCTTTATGCCATGGATCCACAGCAAACTAGACTGTCTAATCCTGGTTTGATTGTTTTTAAATTTATGTTGTATAATGTAGAGAAATAAATCTGCTAGATAGTTAAATCCTAGTAGATATTAGAATAGGTAGAGAAGCTATGAGACCAACTGTTTAATTTGGTCACATGGAGGAATAAGGGTAGAATTAGATTATTTTGTTTCTTCTTTCAATAAAAAAATGATGAAGAAGGTCTGCAAATTCAAATGCACCTTGAAGAAAAAATGTTAGGACTGTAGGATGGGTAGGTAGATTGTTTGGGGAATGTTTTCTGCTGATTTATATCCATCATGTTTGTAATAGCTGAATCAAATAATAAAGGATGGTTCAAAGATCAGGCATCTGGCCTACTTCCCAAAGAATATTTCTGAAGTTCTTGACATCTTCAAGAAGATGCCATCCCCATGTGGAGCCATTGTTAGCCACCTGTAAATTTTTTGTCAAGCAAACAGGTGGCTAAATATTTTTCTGAGCCTTCAAGAGATACATTTCCCCTGAAAATATCTCATTCTTGAAGCCTTTGTGTGCCCTTTGCCTTGGATAAGATCTTCACTGCTGTTTCCATCAAGAAATCCTCACTGTCTGTGGAAACATTATACTCAGAAAAGCCTACATCTGCTCCCTTTATCCCTGCAAAATTCCCCATTTTAACCTCTTTTTTCCCTTCTCAAAGTTTCCCCTTTAACACCCAAAATACCTTCCTAAGTCTTCTAAACCATCTAATTCCCCCTTGCAAACCATGTGAAATCCCTTCATTTGGTGGAAAAACCCCTTTTTCCCCCTATCGGAACCCTTCTCTAAGCCTTAAAAACCCTCTTTTTGGCTTAAAAACACTTATTTTTCATTACAGGCTTTAGCCCCTTTCGGCTAATCCCCTAACCACTTCCCCTCCACGAAACCCAGCACCAAGACCAGGTGCTAAGCCCTTGAGTGCTTATCACAATCAGAAGATTGGTTGGGAGCGTTTTTCTTGTTAAATGAAAAGTTTCGATGCGAGAAGTGTTTTTTTCTATTGAACGTTGGTGCAAATATCCACTGTCGATCTGTGAAGATTTGACGGTCCGCGCAAAGCTCACCGCGTGCCCATAGCGTCCCTCCATTACACCTCCGATTGCGATCTCCACCGTTGATTCACATTTAAATCGAACGACCATCGCACCGCTGCCCCAATCGTCAATCACAAATTTTTAAAGGTGCTACTTTCGTTTCCCCGATTTTCCAACTCCTGATTGGATCTTGGTCGTTGAATCCACAAGAACCAACGGCCAAGATTTGATCTCACTCCGCCCCTGTGTCCCTAATTGGCCATCCTCGATCCAATTGCAACCGTCGATCTTCTGCCGATCTAACGGTCCATATGTAATCACAACATCATACCATGGGAGTTTTTGGCCCTTGCCATCCTCCGGTGTGATTAGATTGCAGCCATCCATCGCATCTGATCCAACGGCTCCTATTCTTCCCACCTATTCACCTGCCCCTCCGCCTTCATTTCCCTTCTTTAGATCTCAGCCGTTCATTCCACTGATCGGACGGCCCGTCTTCAAACCACCTTCAACTTGCCCCCACCTTACCAACCGTGCATCTCCCCGTATCGCACTCCATCTACCACCGTTAGATCTCACAATCCCAGATCCAACGGACAGCATCCATATCGTGTAACTTTGGCATCCTAACTTTAACAGTTTAAAATCACGCGATATGGGTGGCTTTATTTCGCCACGTGTCGGGTGGCAGACCATATCGCGTGATTTTGGGCAAAAATTCAGAACCACCCCATTGCAACGCGAAAACAATTGTTTTCTCCAAAAAACCACTTCTCCCCTTATGCCTTTGAGAGCCCTTCCATGCAATCCCGACCGTTGATCTATATAGATCAACGACCCTCATTCCATCGCTTTCCTCATTCATGTTTTTTCATCGGGCTACCATGGAGTTTCATCGTGGCATCTCAACCATTGATCTCCTCCTGAGATCTAATGGTTCATAATCAATCACCCTTCGCCCATGCCGGTCCCACCATTCAAGGCCCGATTTCATGCGATTTTCATCATTTCCCTTTATAATTCGCCCAAAGACTTAACCTTATATTTTACATTAAAGTTATGTTTTCTCCGCCTGACCTTCTTAAGCCACTCCACCAGCAAATCCTCGCTGTCGATCATCATTAGTCCATCTAATCTAACGGCCCAAAACCATTTCTTCATCAGGCCACCATCAGATCAGTTTTTCACCATTTCACAGCATTTTTCAGCCATTTTCCACTGCATCCACCGCATTCATCTCTGCTGCGCTGCCATTCTCACAGCCTTCCACAACATCCATCCTCCCTCCCGCATGGATTTCTTAACATTGTTTGTGTCTTTGTGCAGGGTTACAAATGGTGAAATCCATTCTTTTCTACATCGTCACTGTTAGTGACACAGTAGCGCCAATGAAGTTTTATCAGAGCCAGAGATTGTAGGGAAGACTCCTGAGAGGGTTTTAAAATGAATATTTTATCCAAATCAGGGGTATCAACTCCGTTTAAGACTCTAGCACCATAAGCCCTACAAATTCACAGACAGAGACAGTCACAGAAGCGGCAAAGAGTATCAGTGAAGAATTAAAGAGGTCTAATGCCCATTATTGAAGATTTTAAGCCTTAATTCAATGTTTAAAGGGCTAATGTACCATATTGAAGACCTTGTGATTAACACAGAAGGCCTAATGAGGCCTAAAGCACAAAAAAAAATCTTATCAGTGTCTCACATCAGCAAAAAGTTCTTTCCCAAGAAAGGACAAGCTCCCATACTGTTTTTATGCTACATCGAGTTCCTGAGAAGATCTACACCCTGATAGCAAGTCCTAATGTTCCTAGAGCATTTGTTATGCAGTATGGCAGGCATGAAGGTCATTTATCTTCCTTTTTCTTATCACCAGAGCACTACAGAGTACTACAGCCAAAAAGTACATCAAAGAACATACCTAGAGTTACTATCAGCTTGTCGAAGATCACTCTTTCTTCCAAAGAGTGCTGAAGATTAATGCATAGATATTAAGACAAAATGGGCCTCGAGCCCCTTCCTTCTACTTCTGTTTTAATGTTTCATTTAAGGCTTCACCTACTTCCTCTGCCTCTCTTTAGCTATAAAACTCATGAGAAAACACATTGTAAAGGTTGTTGATCGGATATCTGTGAATTGTAAGTTGTTTCTCTTGAGATATAGTTCGGTGTGTAAAGTTGTAAAATAGGCTGAGGAGATGATTTCAGACTAAATATCAAGCTGTTGGATAATGTTGTATATGACTAGTGTTTCTCTTTAATATGACAAGCACATTTCTTTGGATCCTGATTTAAAGCAGCGGTGATGTGTTCTACCTTTGTCTATGTTTTCCTTCGGTAATTCGTTACATTCCATTTCTCTGGTAAGAATCAGAAATCTGGCTTAGGATATACCCTCGCATGGTACCCTAATGCTTCCTGCTCTTCTTATCTTTGATGTTTTCTACTGATTGTGCTATCTGAGAACTAATTCAAGATAATTTAAGCAGTGTAGTAGCTGTTATTCACTGCTAATTGATGTATGAATTTATGAATATATTCTTAGATGTTCTTGTCTGGTTTTAATTGAAAGAATTGGGATACTGGGAGTTTAGAATGCTGATTCTGTCTCACTAGGGTCTTTTTCAATCAATTGAACCTTTCTAAGTTCCCTTAAGTTGAATGTCGAAGCATTGAAAGTTCAAAGCCTTTCTCTGATCTCAAGCTTCACCTTTGTGTTTAAATCTTAAGTGTTTCTTCTTGTCTGAAGAGTTAGCCTTTTAGGGGTTGGATCATAGGTGTTTAAGGCATGCCCTATCCCTATATTTGCTTCCTAAGTGGTCACCTTGGAGGTTTCCTTGTCATTCACCTTCTTTCCTCACCATTTCATACCACACTATCATCTTTAAATATCCTCTGTTTTAGATGACTAGCCCAATTGAAAGCCTTGGATATTGAACAGCAAGTAAACCCTTTGATGACTCCATTGCCCAATGGTCTCGAGTGTTCTTTGAATTATCTCCCCTTTGCCTAAATCCTCTTTGCTCACCCTTTGTCTTATATTTAACCCTTCTTTCATGTTTCCCAACAACCAAACAAGCAAACAAACAAACAACAATCCTTGTGCCTTATAACTAGCCTAATACCTTAAACCAGAACCTCAAAGACATATACCTTTGCCTTTATAGAGAGATCCCTCTCTGGACCCAGGAGGGCTAGATCCTGAGGTCCCAATGTGGTTTTGATGTTGTCTTATCTTTTGGTAGAGCCAAACCTGCCATAACATAGGAACCCCAACATCGTCAACATATCCTAACCAATAAAAAAGAGTCCCCTGTATATACTGCAGTCATAATGTCAGGCCCGTTTGCTACCATAATTCCCTAGACTTATGTTTTCTCTAAGTTCACTTATTGGTTGGTTTCTGCTCTATATCCCCAAAAAAAATTTGTAATGAATGCTTTAGGTGGAAATTTTTTCCAAGTATCTGCTCTTCTAATTCAACACGCTCTAGTATTTCCATCATCAAAGCTTTACACTTCATTTTAAGAGGAAACCTTGCTCGCAGTCTTTCAGAATTTTCATGGGAAAGATTATGTCCAAATGACCTTCTTCCTAATGCCAATAGGACAAAATTTATCTCTAGAACCAATTAAATTTCCTCTTGAAAACTTTGTTGAAGATGTGAGACCAGTTTTACAAGTAATTGATAGGGTTCTGGGAAGGGAAGATACTATTTTCATTGACCGAGTTGTTTTGGGGATGTTCAATTTAATTTTACAACCTGAAATTATCCTTGACATATGAACCTATTGGGAGAGATTAGTAATTTCTCAGTTGCCAGACCTTATTCTTACTGGATGCTTCAGATTCATTCTCATAATGCCTATAAGTTCAATTTGTCAGAGGGCTTTGGAATTTTCCAAATATTTAATATTTATGACATATATGAGTTTCGTAAAGAAGAAGAGGATGGTGAAGTAAGCACCACAAAAGAATGGGAAAGATAGTTTTAGTCAAGCTCGCGGGAGAAAATAAAGAGATATTGGAAAAAAGAGTTAGTCATTTAGAGTAAGACTTCTAGATTGTAATCCATTGGATTAATTGACATATTATTCAATAAATAGTTAGATTATGTCAATTTAATTTTGTTTCTTGTTGTTGACATTGATGATTCTTTCATATTTAGTTTTGTTGCATTTTTCATACTTTAATTGCTTAAGATACTTTCATAGTTGTTGCACTATGATACTGCCAATTTAGTTATGTCGTGTCGTATAAGATTATAGAATTCATTTGGTGCACCATAAGTCAATGCTAATGGTCCATTGGTCCTGTACATACCTAATAGGGTAGAACTGGGACTTGATACCATGGTTTTAAATATCCATCACTTAGTTTTAGGGGATCACTATCCAACTTAATTATCTTTATGTGGCTTACCCACTAGGCTAGGTCCTGTCCCTCTAATTGTAGTTGGCAACATGTAATCTTTTGATTTTCTTCTATGTTATGGACAATAAAATAAAGTCTAATTGTTGCAACCAAGGACTCAAATTAACAACATCAATCTCAATTTGGTAAGGTTGAATGTCCTCTTTCTCTTCTATTTTAGATAGAGATTATGAAAAAGTAATGATGCCAAAACTTGGTTGCTCTTGCTTTGACTATTTTTTTTGCTTCTTTTCTAGGTCTTAATTTTCTTCTGATTTCTCATTCAATCCAACTTCTAAGTTAGAACCACCAACATCTCCCAAGGATCCAAACCTGATCTATAAAGCTACCATAATAAAAGACATGTTGTGAGAATTATCAACTACTTATTCTTCTAGCTTAAATAATCTCTCCTCTACCTTACCTCGGGAGTTTTTATTACAAAACTCATCCACCATATTCAAGATTTGAACACTTTCTCTTTAAACCAAGAAATCTTATGACTTTTTACATAACCCAAAAAAATAAAAATAACTTTGATATTGATATGATTTATAAACTATTATAAATATTTCACTATAAAATTCATTGCAATTAAATTTACTGTATAATTTATTACTTAACTTTCTTTTTTATAATTTATTTTATAAATAATTAGAGTAGAATAAGAGGTTTGCACTCTTCCCATTTCTTGTTATAACCTAGATCTTCTCTTATAGACACAAATTTTTCCATATATTTAAATATAAAAAAGTAATGAAATACAACTTACGGAAGGCAGTCTGGCTCTCATTGAGCCGCAAACCCTATTTTAAAAGGAAGATGTCAAATATTTTTAATTTTTTGAGCATTGAGGTTGTGTTCACGGTATTAACTCGATCCAGTGAATTTTGGTAACGAGTGCATATTTTAAATCGTATCTATCATGATCTTTGATATTTATTTTAAAGGCTATAGTATATTTATGGTGACTTTTATGTTATAAGTTTTTTCATTGATATTTATTTAAAAATATATATATATATTTCAAAATTATTTATATAATATATTTAAAAATACAAATAACTAGCATTGGCACAAGGGTGCAAATGGAACGCCAGATGTGTATTAATGAAATTACTGGAATGCACATCTGCACTTCCAGAAACAGTTAAAATCCATCGGAGTTCTCACTGAAATTACAGCTTTTGGTTGTGCTAAAAGCTTAAATATCAAAACAAGTGTTCGCCAAAAGAAAACCAGAGAATAAGTTCCGTCGAATGTCAGAAACCCTCACACATGGATATGGATCCTTGGCCAAAAAATGACATGGAGTCCGAAGAGCCACTTGTGGAAAAGCTCGAGAACTGTCTTCCATGAACAAAATGAAGGTGTGAATCGCGAAAGTTAGCCTCCTAAATCTTGAAAGCATCAGTGCACGTCACGTCATTCAAGAAAACGGTCGCTAAAATTATGCTAATAGGCTAATAGAGGAGAAATAAGTGGCAAAATTTGATTAGTCTGAAGGGCGATAGGAAAGTTCTCCTATTGGCTGGAGTGAGCAGTGTTTGCTCAGCCCACTCCAGCAAAGAAAACGCCTCCGGCGTAAATATATATTTTTAAATAAAATTATTTAAAATATTTTATATTTCAAAATTATTTATAATGATGATGGTGGTTAACGTTTCACTGAGACCAAATTTTGGTCTATCTTACCTAAAGAAATGAATATTTAGTTTGTTTTAAAATTGTATTCTTATTCTCAAAGAGCTTAGAGAGAAGCGCCCCTAGCTCACTATAATTTTGATATGTTGAAAGGCGAGGAAGGTAGGTATTGCAACAAAGATTATGAAACTGAGATCTAATGTGAGTGTACTCAAGGCACTCTAAGAGGTAGTAATTTTCATCCTCAATGTTCATATTCTCACAGAGATGGTAGATCCATGGTGTTTTAGGAACTACCCAACAACTTGTTTCACTATGGAGCTCATGAGAGTTCATTTTTATCTTGGCTATATTAATTTTTTTCTTTGAGCTAGTTAAAACAAAGAAATACTTTTGATCTTCTAGAGTAGGGTTGATGACCTCCTTATAATATCTTAATTTTTTTTTAGCCTCTAAATCTTTCTCACACCACATTTTCTCTTTAAACTTAGAAGTAACAATATTTTTAATGTTATTAATATAAGAAGGTCATAATATTTTTTTTGAAATATTATAATTAAGTATGAAAAATAAAATTTGTTTTATATTTAAAATAGAGTAGAGTAATATAATTTAATGAATTTAGTTTAAATTTCTTTTTGTTAAACAAATATTATTAAAATAGTAAAATTTTGTTCATTGAAAATATATATTAAATATGCCAATATTATATATTATAAATATTTTTAACATTTTTATATGTTATTAATTATATTTATATTGTTTTTGTTATTAAATTTTAATTATATTCAATGAAAAAATACAATAAATAATGAATTATTTTAAAAATTTTGGTGATAATTATCTCAGAAATTAGTTTCTTACTAGTTTCAAATTATCTAGTGTGATTCATCATCAGATTAAGATGTAGAATCAGATTTTGGTATTAGATAGTGAACCACACTAAATGGTCACACTAGATAATAAGAAAAGTATTGGCAAATAATTTCTGATATAATTATCACCAAAAAAATTTCATATTATTATTATAGATCACAAAAACCTGAATTTAAATAATATTTTAAATATTTTATATTTTATATTAATAATTTTAAATAATAATATTATTAATAATACTTTGAAAACTTTTGATATACACAATTTTGGAAAAAAATCATGCTACACGGGGAATTCATGTATTATTACATCATCCTGTGGAAAGTTTAATGTGCTTTATTGATATTAAACAGTACATGATGGGGTGACACTGATATTATACAGTACATGATGTGGTGAGACTCTATCCTTATTTATTGCTGGCAATTTGTGAATGTGGCACATCGAAATTTTTTTATAATTATTTTTTCTGCATATTTGGTATTTTGAGAATTTGTCTACAAATAGATTGTAAGTCCTATAATATTAGTCAAATAAAAACTTCCACAAATTTAATATTATAAATTTGAATTTTAAAAATTTAAAAAAAAATTATAAAAACTTTATTAAACTTTACAAATAATTTTTAAAATTTTAATTCAAACTAATTACAATGATGTGGTTAATTCAAAACATATTTATCTAATTACAATGATGATGATGATGATGATGGTTAACGTCCACTAAGACCAATCTTTGGTTTATCGGACCTAAAGAAAAGAGTTATTTAATTTGATTTAAGATTTTATTCCTATGCTCAAAAAGCTTGGAGAGAAGCCTCCCGAGCTCACTATAATTTTGACATCTTAAAAGGCTAGGAAGGTCAATATTGCAACAAAGATTATGAAATTGAGCTCTAATGTGGTTGTACGCGGGGCACTCTAAGAGGAAGTGATTTTCATCCTCGATGTTCATATTCTCACAGAGATGGCAGATCCTTTCCATCCATGGTGTTTTAGGAACTGTCCAACGACCTGTTTCACTATGGAGCTCATGAGAGTTCGTTCTAATCTTGTTTATATTAATTTTCTTCTTTGAGCTAATTAAAACAGAGAGATACTTTTGATCTTCTACGGTGGGGTTGATGACCTCCTTATACTACCTTAATTTTCTTTTAGCTACTAGATCTTTCTCGCACCACATTTTTTCTTTGAACTTAGAAGTAACAATTTTTTTAATGTTATTGATGTTTTGCAATGCAACATTCTCGTCGATCTCCCAATGGTTTAACCAGGCCCTGGTGTCTTTATACCAACCTCGTTTAAGCCTTAGGTGATTTTGGCTAGAATTTAAAGCTAGCTTAGGAAGTCTATGGTCTCCTATGCTATTGAGATTGTGCTTGTACAATAGAAGCCTAGTCATAGCTAGGCTCTCGATAGGGGAAAGACCCACTTCTATAAGGAGAATAGAATAGGGTGTATTGCTTTTAATTTTAAGGTTATACGTTATAAAACGCTTCTAGATTTGCTCAATCTTTCTCCAGGATTCTCTAGAGATGTTGTAACCCCAAACCTCACGTCCATATAAGATAACAGGAGTGACTAAAGTTTCAAAGAGGAACTTTTTACTATCCCACATTATGAGGTTTGCCATTTTACAATTATTTTCAAGACCAAAATAAGCTTTCCACCCACCATTAATCCTTTTTTGAATGCTATAGTTCCAGTTGAGCTTGTGATGAATATCAATTCCTAGGTACTTGTAAGAAGACACTTCCTCCAAGTTACTATTGTCATACATAAAATTAGCATAAGTGTCCTTCTTGGATTCGATAATCATAAGTTTTGTTTTGTCAGTGTTAACAGACATACCCATGGTAGAGCAGAATTCCTTAAGAAGTCTAAGTTGCTTATCAAGATCAGATGGGCACCTTGCAAGAAGAACAATATCGTTAGCATAGAGAAGAAGGATGATGACTATCCCAGCCAAGATCGTGCCAGCACATCCTGCTTCCTCTAAACAACCTCCTAGCTTGCCGATGTAAATGCCAAATAGGGTAGGGGCGAGGGGGCAACCTTTTTTAACTCCGATATTACACTTAATATCTTTCGACCACCCCTCATTGCTCTTTAACTTGGCAATTACATTCTCGTATAACCTTATAGTGGCCGCTCTTAGCTCAAAAGGAACATTTAGCTCTTATAATCTATTCCATAGGTTACTTCTAGGAACTATATCGAAAGCCTTTCTAAAGTCCACAAAACAACAGAAGAGATTGGATTTATCATTGCCTAGACACGAAAAAATATTTCTATATGTTTTTCTCTTTAGAAACCAAAATTACCTATATTTTTTTTAAAACGATTCTACACTTTATTTGTAAATGGAATAAATAATGAAATACAACCAACAGGAGGCAGTGTGGGCAGTGTGGTTGTCAATGAGCAACCAAACATGTTGGGAAACATAAAACAAGGGCCAACCCAATTTTAAAATGGGGATCTCAAATATTTTTATTAATTTTAGAACATTGAAACCTCAAATGGAGTTTCACAATGATTAACAAACCACAACCAATGGCATTGGAGGTGAGAGGAAGCTTAAGCCTCGTGAGCACATCCCTTTGGATATCGCACACATGCGAGAACCTTGTTCCCTTGACTCCGACTTTGGAATTTCCTCATAAAATATTATTATGGATCCCTATACCTCTAGCCAATATCTTTATCATTGGATCACGACCTAAATAACATTGTTAATCATTTTTTAAAAGATCAAACATTACTTTAAAAAGGTAGAATGCTCACCTTTCATTTACTTTAACAAAATAAAAGATCAAACATTACTTTAAAAAGGTAGAATGGTCACCTTTCATTTACTTTAACAAACTAAAGTGAAGAGAAAATTTGGCATAAACCAGGATATCCCTTTAGCCCCAATGGTCAAAAATTTGTGAAAATGAAAAGCTAAAGAGAAAAGCGATGGCATAAACCAAGATATCCCTTTAGCCCCAACGCTATAGCTTTTTATATAAAAAATGATGATCATAATTGTGCTCAATAGTAAAGTATTTTATTAAAAAGCACTTCTCAATAGTTTTTTACATTTATTTTTATTTATTAATTACATATGATGTATGAGATGTGATTTTATTAATTGTTGATATAAATATTAATTAGATATTATATGTATTTTTATTAATTTTTAAGATGAATATTAATCATAAATATAATTTAAATTATTAAATTTTTTATTAAAATTAAACATTTTAAAATCATAATTTTTTTTATATATTTATAATTAAAACTAAAACACTAAAAATTATACATGTATGAAATAATAATTAATTTTACAAATATTAAATTAAGTTTACAAATTAATATATATTTTTATATATTTTTTAAATTAATTAAATAATATTAATTTTTTTAATAAAAAAGAGTGATTAGCTCTAAAAACTTTTTCATTAATCTTTCATAGTAGCAAATTAGATCTAATAACAAACTATTTAAATGAAAAATATTAGGTGGTCGTAAATCTTGAATGGTGGTTCACCTAAACACATTAGCATTGATGATGTAGCTAGCCAAGTTTAGAATCTTTATAATTCCAAATGAGAATTTGGACTCTCTTAAATTAAAAAAAGAAGAAGAAGGCAAAAGCTTAATTAATATTAAAAAAATGTAATTAATTTATGATTTAGTTTAAACATTTATATAATATATAAAGGTATATTTTTTATTAACATAGATTTATCTTAATTCTTTATTTAGCAAGGGAAAAGAGAGATTAATTCTTTTAATTTCTTATCAAGTTTTGCATTTTTTTTATCCTTTTTGGCACTTGGTAGATCCAGAGTTAAGATGGATATATGTTGGTTTATATATCAAAAATAGTCACTGTTTTTTACTTTGAGAAAAGTTAACCCATGGAAAAATGTTTTTACTTTGAGAATGAGGAATGGGGTGTTGGGAAGTTTTATACCCTAGTGAGTTTTTTGATCCCAGTGTAAAGGAAGAAAAAATTTACACATAATCTTATTCCATTACTATAGTTTACAAGTTATATAGTTTAAGACTTTTTAAGAATTTTTTCTTGAATTTTGTCCACACTTATTTTTGTTTAGTGATATTTAATATTATTTTTATATATGTGCTTCTTGTTAAAAAGTTTAATTGAGTCATCATACTCAATGTCATTCTTTATTTTTCAATAATTAGCCATATAATGTAACCTTATATATATATATATATATATATATATATATATATATATATATATATATATATATATATATATATATATATATATATATATATATATACAACAGGGGTAGTAACTTAAACATCTCTCTCATATATTAGGTTGTAGAGTGCCTCTCGGCGCAATGAGTAAAATCAAATGCATTTCCATCTAAGAGAAAATGAAACTGATTTTTGATAGAAAAGCCAAGGAGATTGTTTTTCAACCTGGATATTTAGTTTTAAGATGGGATGTGAGAAGGGAGGATAAGGGCAAACATGGTAAATTTGATCCTCTATGGTTTGGACCATTCAAAATAGCAGAAGTCAGAACCAATAATACTTTTATTTTGGAGAATTAGGATGGAGAACTATTGCAGCTGCATGTCAATGGACAATTCTTGAAACATTATTTCCATCATTGAGTTATTTTGTTTTACCACTACAAATTTCAGCTTGATCATTGTAAATATATGATGAGCTTATCATTGTAATGTTCTAAGTTGTGATATGAATCCATGTCCAAAGTGAAGGCACTAATATGTGGTTCTTAATGCTTTGTTTCAAAACACTATCGTTGGGTGTAGCTAGATGTTGTAGCTTGTTTTTCACTATGTTTTAATTGTGAAAAATATTTATTTAATTTAAAAAAAAAAAAAAATACTTATCATAGTGTTAGGATTTTGAAGAAATAAATGGTGGATTAACATTGATATTAAGATAATGCAACATCAAGATAAAATGCATTTGGTGGGGGGTTGATGGAGTTAAATCAATTGAAGGTTAAATTTTGGGCTTGTTCGTCGGGCGGAGTTATTCGAGAGGTCGGCCCTCTCGATGGCCAAAACTTGAAATCAGGAATGAATCGAGGATTATGGGCATCAGTGCCTCCGTAAAGGATTCAACATCATATGGTTGACCAAAAACCAACGACTATGATCAACTACATGATCGCCACTAGTGGGCACTGCCTGTTACAGTGGGTGCTCCTATAAGTCTATGATAAGCGAGCGTGAATCTGTTGAACAATTGACACTTCACCACCACATCACCTTGTCACACCTCCACGTCATCATGTCACCTCTGCCATGTCATCCCGTACACATCACTTCAGCATTAAACCCTATTTGTTCCCTTGCATTTTTCCCATTTTATCCATATTTCATTTTCATTCTCATAATTCAAATTGTCAACTTCATTTCTAGCGTCTGTAGCATGTCTGCATCTATTATCCTGCTTGAATTTAGATTGTCAACGTCAACTATCACTATCCAGGTATTTATACACCACATTTTTCCATTAAAATATTTAAATGTCTAAGAAAATTGCTCTGTCAGGTTCTACGACTCGCATTCCTCTCATGGACAGTGAGAGGGATATTTTTTATCCTATTTGCTCATTAAACTTAATAGAGCTTCGTCAACATATCCTAACCAATAAAAAAGGGTCCCTTGTGTATACTGCAGTCATATGGTCAGGCCTGGTTCCTGCCATAATTCCGTAGACTTATGTTTTCCATAAGTTCATTTACTAGTTGGTTTCTGCTCTATATCCCCAAAAGTGTTTTGTAATGGATGCTTTACGTGAAAATATTTTCCAAGTATTTTCTCTTCTAATTCAACAAGCTCTATTCTTTCCATCATCAAAGCTTTACACTTCATTTTCATAGGAAACCCTACTATCAGTCTTTCCAAATTTTCCTGGGAAAGATTATGCCCAAATGATCTTCTTTATAATGCCAATAGGACAACATTTATCTCTAGAACCAATTCAATTTCCTCTTGAAACCTTTGTTGAAGATGTGAGACCAATTTTACAAGTAATTCATATGGTTATGGGTAGGGAAGATAATATTGTCATTGACCAAGTTGTTTTGGGGATGTTCAATTTAATTTGACAACCTAAAATTGTCCTTGACAAAACAACCTATTGGGATAGATTGGTAAATTCTTAGTTGTCAGACCTATTTCTTACTGGATGCTTCAGATTCCCATCATTAGTAACTTATTTGTTCCTTTATGTACATGTTCAGAGTTTCATGCACTTAGGTCTAAACATAATGAATGTACATAAAATAAAGAAATCAATAGTGGAATGGACAGACACCCTGAGGAGGCATTCCAATTATGAAGGATTTACATATTTCGCTACTTCTTTTATGTCAGTTGTCTATTCCATCATAAACAGTTTTTCTCCACAACGCATTTTTCCAAAAGCCCAATCCCTTCTGCAACTTAGTAAACATTTCAAAGTAGGTGATTGGTTTCAATTTGGAGATTTTTCTAACATCAGGATGTATGTAGTAGAGTTTTCCCCTGATAGGCTTCCTACATTTGTACCTGTGAGACTATTTGCTCTAGAATTTATCAGAAAAAGCTTGAATCTTCACTAGCTTCATTTTGTACCAGAAAAGAAGGGAAAGTTATTCAAATTTCCCAAAAATGTAGGGCCTTCCATTATTAATACAGGCCATGGAAGAAGCAGAGAAAATACTTAAAGACATTTAGTTGCAACAGGGAAAGAAATGGTCTTATGATCCTCATCATATCATTTCCAAAAGGAGAGTTGAGATTCTTATGCCCCTTAGATACATGAACCCAAATCGGGTATTGAAAAATTGGCTAATGGTGGCAAGACATGAGCACAAGAGGGAATGGAGATTGAAACTCCACATCCTAAAAAAAAGCGCTTGAAGAGAGGCAATGAAGAAATAATTGATTTGGAGGGTGAGACCAATCAAAGCTCTTGAAATCCAAAGTTGTTTGAAAATGAAAAGGAGCATGAACCTATGGCTGGAAGCTCCTCAACTGCAATTTCTTTTCAACTACATTTGGGAGAAGTTAATTGTACACCTTCTTTCCCTGTGCTTGAAGAAAATTCTCAAAGCTATGTTCCTATCCTAAAGGAAATGTATAGTCAAATTGAAGAAAGAAATAAAAAGATAAACTTAAGTATCGTGTCTCAGCTTGAAACACAACCCATTTTAGAATATCACACCAGATTGTTGTTTGCGACGGATCTTGAAAGAAATCAACTTAAATTATATTTTTCTCATCCTTCTTCTCTAATTGTTTCATCATCAACATGTTTTAATATGGTTAATTTAACTGTGGATGCAAGAGAAATTCCATTTCCTGAAAAAATCAATTTGCACAAGAAAACTTGAGAATTTATTTACAGTGATCTAAGTAAAACATATCTAGTTGCAAGTAAGTTAGAAGCCTTATTGGGAAAAGTTGTAAATCAACTGAAGTTGGAGAAAGAAAATTCCAGAGCTTTACTCACTCAGAATGAGGAGTTAAAGAAGGTAATTGTACAAATCAGTTTTAATATTGAAGATAGTACTGCTGCACAAAATCTCTTGCAAGTGGCATAAACTGAAATTCAAGTACTAAGGAAGAAGTTGAAATTACCGTCTATGGAACATGTCATGGCCCCAGAGGTAGCCCAAGTGGAGAAAGAAAAATAAATTTTGACAAATGAATTATGGCAAAGAAAAAATGAAGTAGCTTCCCTAAAAGAAATGAATTCTAGACTGCAATAGAAGCTAGACACACATATATGTACTATTTTGGTACAGCTAGGTTCTGATGATCTAGTTGAAAATTTGATCAGAGATATGACTGAGCTAAAGATCTCAGAGGACGAAATGAAGAAAATGCAAAGGAAACTGGAAGATACGAAGGAGATTTTAAAGGTAAAATAAAGAGAGTTGACCATGGCCAAGGATACTGCATCAAAAACCAGAAATACTACCAAAATTCTTGCAATGGAATTAAAGAATTGAAGGAAAGAGTAAAGGGAAATATGCCCCTCATACAAGTCAGGGAAATTATTTGGAATGTCATCATTCACACGATGATAAATATTGGGAATTAATTTTGATTAAATTAAAGGAGAATACTATTACCAGAGACTTGGAGGGCATCATTGCTATCAACAAACAAAAAATTCAGCAACGTCCACAACTAGCTAAGAATATAATTGATTTTCTTAATTCCAAGTCATCACTTGAATTAAGGGATATGGAAGATGAAGACAGAACAAACTTAGTGTTGGAGATAAAAAAAACAGTGCTGAAGAATTTATATATAAAAAAAGAAGAGAAAAATCTTGGAGAAATTAAAGAAGTTGTTCTAAAATTCAATACCAACTTTGATAAAATAACAAGGGTGGGATTGCCCTCATGCTGGGATCAACAAGGAAATCTGATTCTTCGGGAAACTTATGAAACCTTGTTTGTAGAGGATAAAATTAACTTTCTCACTTCCCATGAAAAGATAGAAGTTCTGAAAGAGAAACAATTGATAATTATCTTCACAGATATTTTCAGTTATTATGGTTAATTAAGACTATTTTTACCGAGAAGCCAACTTACAGTAGAAATTATCAATTTTAGAATGGCTCACAAAAAAATTTATAAAGTGTCAGAGCTCATATTTTACAATGTAGAAGAAATTCATATAATGGATGTCTCCTACAATAATAACAACTGAATATGGACCTTCTATAAGTGAGCCTACACAGGGATTACAAGTTACTCAATGAAAAAAAGGCACCTATTTATTTTCATAAGATATTTCAGAAATTGTATTTATAATGATAATATAATTTTGTTAATAGTTTCATCATAGATAAAGTCCTTAGAAGGAAAAAATAGACATAAAGTAGTTAGCAATTTTGTGACAGTTAACAATTTTTATACTTGTCACCATTGTAATGTTCATACAAAATAAATTTTGGAGAACTATTGGAGGTTTCAAATTTTTTTACTTCAGAAAGAAAAAACTTTTATGTGTAATGTTTCATCATCTTCTTGGAGATTAAATAAAGCTTTTTAAGGTGATTCTGAACATATCTTTGAATGTGACATGTGTTCTTATTTCTTTGTGAATCATTTGATGTTTTTCTTCTATGGGAAAAAGTAATGAAGTTGCTCGTTTTTAATGATACCATTTTACTGAATTCACAATACCTATAAATTGAAGTTAAGTAACCTTAATATGCGCTCCTGTTTTCTATATTCTCATTTATATGTCTTCCATATTTATGTTAAACTTCGAAGCAAGAGATTCTGCAATAAGTATCCTTTTGTTCCATATTTTTAATCATCTCTTTCATCACTTTACTACAACTTAGAATCATATTCATTGTCAATGAGGCCACTTTGAGAGGTGTTCATATTCCAAGAAGATTTCATTATTATTACTTGTAAAAATACTTTTGAATCATCATAATGGAACACCAAATAAAATTTTCTATCTTTCTGAATAGATGTCTTAGGCATTCACCTCTACTTAGCCAGGGGTTGTATCTAAGGTTACAACACACATGTTAGTGTTTATATATAGATAGGCATAGAGGAGAGATGACATTATGGTTGTCAATGATTTTTTGCAAAAAATCACTGACATTTCCATTGTTAGCGCATTTTGAAAGAAAGAGATTAAGAAAATTGTTGACAGTCGGTCTGTCAGCAAAACCATCGATTCTTGCAGCTAAGGATTGGTAGTGGCAGTATCAACATATTACATTGGGAAAACCTGAAAAAGAAGGATCTTAAACAAAAAATTGATTTTGAAGGATGAATAGGCCTTATCTATAGCAAGGGCCCTTATCTACAACGAGGGAGGCATTATCATGATACATTTTCTCATCCCCATTTTCAACAAGTGGTTTATTTTGGAAAAACTTGATATATTTAGAAGATATTTTTAAGATGCATGTACTTAGAAGATTTACATTACTATTTTTGGGAAACTGTAATTAAAGTTTGAGCTACAAACCTGTGTTAATTATTGTCATATTTATATAAGAAAGAAATGTAGAAGGAAAAAGGGTTTGCGTTTATTTGAGACATAGCATCCTTGTGTATTGATTGCGCAAATCTTAATGAATGCAGTTTCCATGAGAACTTACAAAAATTCTTGAGTCGTAATTCCTTGTGTGTTTTATTTATTTTACATTTCCTCATTCCTGGAAAATAGAGTATATGAGATTGGGATTCATATTTTATGCTCTTGTTTCTTTATTTCTCAGGCATTAATAATTGTTGTTCATTTAACCCTTATATTGATTTCCTTCATTTTCCTCTAAATTCCTTAAACTGTCAAAGGAATTATTTCTACCCTACTTTTGGGTTTTTTACGTCTAATCTGTAAGTAAATGTCACTTGATTGGGTTAGACTCCATGCCCAATGGTGTACTTTTCACATAGCCCAAACTTCATCATTCCTCAGACAAATCTGGCCATAGAACTAAATTTGTAAACCCTCTACTATAGTGACCTTGAGTAGTTGCTTTTAAGGAGAAATCCCTCTCTAGGTTGAAGGGGCATATTTCAACCTCAAAGAGGTTTGAGGTTACCTTGGATTTTTTCCTGCAACCAGGGCTTTCTCTAAGAGATAACATTTTTGCACCGTTTTCGGGAAACATAAAACATACTTTTCCCCAAACAATTTTATTTCTTAAGATCAAATCTCTCAGGGAAAAAAAGATATTTGGATATTAGTTTGGATGCAAGGTGTTTTCTTTGGCAACTCCATTTTATAAGTTGAATGGTTCTTATTGACAAAGTCTTGTCTCATAGAGGTGGTTATACTCAAAGGAACCCTGATCCAAATCCACCGTAGATATTGTCAAGCCCAGAAAAACTATTCAGGAAAAAAACTTCAAAGAGATAAGGTACAATTTATTTAGAAAGGTCTTTTTCTTTAACAGAAAAGGCTGAAGCTCCTGAGGATTTACAGTTTGATATTAAATTTGAGAATACCTTATTTAGATCTAAGTCCGAAAATCATCTTTCAGACATTGTCCCTGACTCAACAATTTTAAAGCCCTTTTTTTTTTGTTCTACCATCCCAAAATTAGAGCTACTGCCACAAGGCCAAGAAATTTTATCTCACTTTCATAATTTAGAATAGAAAGTGCACAAATTCAAGGTAGTTGCAACTAAATCTGAAACTTTTCCTTTCTTTATTTCATTCTTTTCTTATTCAACTACTTCTTCATCTTTTGTGGGATATCACAGTACTATTCCATCAACCTATACTACAATATTTTTATTTCCCTTGACATTCATTGTCCAAACTCCTACTATTAGTGTAACTGCATCTACCAACATTATGGATTCTAGGTATGCACCTTTAAACCTTCAAGGCCCATTACATGACATCCCTTTGAATTTTGGATCAACACTTGATCTAGTTTGATGGAAATGAATTTTTCATGGCTCAACAGCATGTGGAAAAGCTTAATGATTTTATAGATTTAGAGGAGGTTGATCATGAAGACGTTAAACTGAGGCTTTTTGCATAAATTCTATCAGGAGAGGTAAAGCGATGGTTTATATATTTACCAACAACAAGTGTAAATGATTTCTACCTGTTCGAACATCAACTTATTTCTAGATGGGAGGTGAAGAAAAATACCCTACATATTTTGGTTGAATATGAAAGTTTAAAAAGGAATATTGGGGAGTCGGTTCAAGAATTCACGACTAGATTTAACAAAATTTACAATTCAATCCTAGCTAAGATAAAACCTCCCCCTGGATTGGCCTTGTTTCACTATCTTGGTGTCTTTGATGTTGAATTTTATTATCAAATCTGTGAGATAAATCCTACTATTTTATAAGGAATGCATAGTAATTCAATTGGAGTAGAAGCCAATTTTTTGGCTAAGAAGTCAAAAATGAAAACCGAGAGGAGAGTGGCTTTCAAAGAAGAATCATATTCATCACCCGATGTGAAATTTGATGTGATTTTAAACTAATGGAGAATTTGGTAGATAAGTTAACTCCTTCCAAGGCTAAAAATCAACCGTAGGTGAGAAATCTGAATTTCAGGAGACCTTAAGGTGCTCAAAATCGTCCAAGAGAGAAAAAGGGTCCTGAAGATCAGAAAATTGTTGTTCGACCTCCTTTTTCATAGGGTTTTTTTGATGAGGATATCACTAAGGAAGAAGATCATCGGATTGGATGCTTTGATGATAAAGAAATGCAAGTATTTTCCACCAAAGATGAGCATGATATTTATGTTGGGTGCTCAGGAGAAAAGGATAGCATTCATCTTTAAGATTCAGTTTTTTTATCAACAGGGTTATAAAAATGTAGTAGCATATTTTGAAAGGATTTACAATCTTAGAAACCATATTGTTCCTATTAAGACTCCACCAGAAAATACAACAGCTGAGAAACAAGCTAAATCAAGGAATGAAATATTGAAGAAACCAAAGGAGCCTAAGAAAGACAATCCAAGAAAAGCAGAAGAAACAAAAATGGAGATCAAGGAATTCGAAAAAACAAAGTCAACCTTCAATCTGGAAAGTGAAAGTATTAAGTTGAAAGTATCCATTACTTTTGTTTAACTTTTAAGAAATGAACAATGCAAAAAAATAATTTTTACCATGGTTAAAAGTTTAGAATGTGATCAGGTTAATATAAATGCATAGGATTCCTTAAACATAGATGATGATGCTCCTGAATTTGTATTTAGTCCACATGTCACTAGTATAAGTGATGATGTTACCCCATTTTATGTAAGTCTGAACATACATGATATGATCCTTCATCGGGCTATGTTAGACTCTCGAGCTTAGCATAACCTCATCCCTAAGTCAGTCATGGACCATCTAGGACTTCATATCACCAGACCCTACAAGGATTTGTTCTCATTTTATTCTAGAAATGTAAAAATTTTAGGGGTGATAAAATACCTAGTTGTCACCTTGTCACAAATTCCTACTAAGAGTATAATGATGGACATAGTGGTAGCATATATTCCAGCTAGATTTGGCATGTTGTTATCTCAAACTTGGGCAACAAGATTAGGAGGAACATTGCATATGGACATGTCTTATGCATCAATCTCATTGTGTGGTGAATTGAAAATATTATACAGAGAAGTCCAAATAGCATATATGGTAAGTTTTAGAACTCAACTAGATAATCATCCCATTTATGTAGTAGATATGGAGTTGGGATCACAAATTTTCTTAATGATTTTTGTATTGATGGAGAAATATTAGAAAAGGAAGAGGTAATTGTTCAACATAAATGGGTTCAAATATTTTCAGATGAAGTGTGGAATTTTTATTTTGATGGCTCCACTTGCGAGAAGGGTTATGGGGAAGGAATTTGGATTTTTCCACCATATTGTAGCAATAAGTTACATTTACACAAATTGTATTTTGACTATACAAACAACGTGGTAGAATATGAAGCTATGATTATTAGGCTAAATCTGTTAAGAGAGAAAAAAAGTGAAGAAAAAATTTGGTTTTGGAGTTTCAGAGCTGATTTTGAACCAAGTCAAAGGTACCTATCAAACCAACCATCCGAGAATGAGAGCCTACTGGAACAAGGTATGGGATTTTTTTTCTAATTTTTTCTCTGAACATGAAATCTCTCTTATCCCTAGAGAATAAAATGGAATTGGAGACTCTTTGGCAACAACTACTAGTACATTTATAATTCCTATTTATCCTAATGAAAAATATGAGATCAATGTCAGACATAGGCCTTCTATTCTAGAAAATACTAAGCACTGGAAGGTGTTTGAGGATGATCAAAAAATTAAAATATTTATTGAAATAATAGATGAATTTCTCAGCACTCTGATTGACAAAGGTGAAGATGAAACCACAGAGAAAGATTCTTAACCAACAGTATTTTTGAATATTGTTGCTGGAAGATATAATAATCCCTAGAGGTTTGGTTCCTTTAGAGAGATTATTTAATTCAAATGATGTGGCAGTTGAGCTGAGAATCTTGCCAAGTGATGGGGAGATGGAATACTACAATTTGGGAACTAAATTTGTTCCAAAGATGGTCAAAGTTTCTAACACTTTGAAAAAGGAGTAGAAACCAAAGTATGCAGAATTGTTAGAGGAGTTTGTAGATGTATTTTCTTGGAGATATAAAGATTTAAAATTCTATGACAATAATGTCATCCAACACACTATACCAATTAAGGAAAATGAGAAACCCTTCAAACAAAAGTTAAGAAGGATAAATCCAAAGTTGTTTTCGATGATTGTGAAGGAGGTGAAGAGACTGTTGGCTGAAAAAATTAGCATTCCACTCAGATTTTCAAATTGGATAGAAAACCTGGTGCCAGTGAGGAAAAATAACGGGGGGATTCACTTGTGAGTAGATTTCAGAAATTTGAATAAAATTTCATTAAATGATAATTATCCTTTACCAAAAATGGATCACATTATTAAAAAGGTGGTTGGTCCAAAAAGGATTTCCATGTTGGACGGGTTTTACAGATATAATCATATTTTGGTTAATCCAAAATATCAGGACAAGGATGCTTTCACTACTCCATGGGGTACATTTATGTATTCAAAAATTCCATTTGGACTCATGAATTTCGAAGCTAATTTCCAGCAAGCGATGGATATAACTTTTGCAGACGAAAGAGATCAATTGGTTGTAATTTATCTAGATGACATTATTGTTTTCTCAAAATGAGAATTTGCCCTTTTGAAACATTTGAGGACAATCTTCACTAAGTGCAGGAAATTCAGAGTTTCTTTAAATCCAGAAAATACCCATTTTTCTATGACAGATGGCAAGTTTTTGGGACACCTAGTATCAAAGGATGGAATTCATATAAACCCCAACAGAGTGACTGAAATACAAAATATTGAACAACAAAGAAACATGAAAGAGGTGCCATCATTTCTAGTTAAAGTAAATTTTTCGCGACATTTTACCCCAAATTTTGCAGAAATTTGACAAGTAATGTCAAACATGCTTAAGAAAGGAAGTGAGATTAAGTGGACCGAACAAGCAAAGGGATCCTTTAATGATATTAAAAAAGATTTACGCCAAGAACCTTTACTCATTAGTCCATATTTCTCTAAATATTTTATAATTTTTTCTTTTGCTTATGAGCACACCATCTATGGTGTTTTAATTCAGAAGAATGGGGAAAGCCATGAATAACTCATTTCCTTTTTTAGCAAGGAATTGAGAGATGTTGAACTGAAATACAACATACTAGAAAAAAAAGCATATGCGTTGATTAATTCACTCAAATATTTTAGGGTATTTATACTACATTATCACGTAATTTCCTATGTTCCAGATGCTGCAATAAAGAGTATTTTGGTCTAGCCAGATAGTGATGGCAAGAGGGGGACATAGATTTCTAAAATACTATAATTTGATTTGGAAATCAAGCCTACCAAACTAATCAAAGGACATGGTTTAGCTAGACTAATTATTGAAACAAATATTAACACTTTTGACGTAAATTCAATTTTGGAATCATCAGATTTTCCAGAGGACGAGTCAATAGTTAAAGCAGAGGACCGTTTCAAAGAATGTTCATGATATTCCGATATTGTTTACATCTTGTAAAATCTACAAGTACTGCCTAGGAAAAATAAAACTCGGGCCAAATTTTTTAGGCTTAAATATTTTAAAGATTGTCTTTTGGATGGTTATTTATATTGGAAAGACCTATAAGGAATATTATTGAACTTCCTATTAGAAGATGAATCCAAAGCAATGAGTAAATATTTTCATGAAGGAGCTTGTGGAGGAAATCATTACTGGAAGGCTACTACAGATAAAATCTTGAGAGTAAGATTCTATTCGCCTATGAATTTTTCTGATGTTAGAAGATAAGTTGCAACCTGCCATAGATGTCAGTTGTCTAAAGGCAAGGCCAAATTAATGTCTCTACCTTTGAAACCTATTTCTGTGGAGGCACATTTTTAGTAATGGGGCCTTGAATTCATAGGTGAATTTCATCTTACATCTTGTTGGGGCCCTTGTTTTGAAATTAAACAGTTTTGTGTTGCAGAGAACAGGTGGCGAAACGCGACCATGGTAGATAGAGAATTGTCACGGTTGTGGAGATCTGAAGAGAAAGTGGCGTGGCTGTTGCAGAAGCAGGCACAGATGGCAGAGAGAAGTGGCAGAAGACAAGCAGTGGAATTCCCAATAATCAGGGAAAAGCAGTAAACAGCTGAGTGGAAAGGAAGGAAGGACTTTCAGTCGCACTGGCGATGGAACAAATAGGCAGCCGGCCAGCGGAGAAAGGAGGTTGGCTTAGTAGAGATCAGGGAACAGGAGCCGTAGGAGAGATCTGTTCATGTTGTGTTGTTCTATTCTATCTTATGAGATGAGATTGTAATCAGTTATGCAAGGAACACTCTAAGGAGAATTGTAATCGTCTTTTTCTATTAATGCAATACTTTCTAATATAAGGCTGTTGTTCTAAGTTCTATCTTATGTTATTGCTTAGTGGAACATGTGGGATATTTTAAATTTTTGGTTAACAGTCTAATCATGTGCATGAGTATTGTTATATGTCTTGTATTCACACTTCCTCAAAGTACTTAGTTCTATATGGGTTATGCATCTGCCATCCTCGATTGATACCTGATCTGACCCCAACCTTAGTAAGGTCGTGGCATGACTCGGGTGAGAATCTTTGTTCCTTGGAGTAGGGTGAAAATGCTGGCATTGTGCTATACTACTGTGCAAACCCTTAGCTAGCCTCCCTCCTGAACCTGGGTCTCGCCCTTGAGACCTCTTTTCTTGCCAAAAAATGGTTCCGTTATCGGGACTTGAAATCTCATTCTGGAGTTAGATCATGGTATCACAGATCTTCGAGAAAGAAATATGGAAGTGGTGGGATAACCACCTAGATCAGTTCATAGCTCAGCAGGCAGAAGTGAGACAGAAAAAAGAGAAAACTGTTAAGAACCAGATTCTATTCTCTGAATCTGCCAGTGATATCTAGGAGATCTTATGGGGGAAGCTTCTTGAAGAGCTCTAAAACTGGTTGCAGAGACTACAGACCAAGACAACCCCAAGAGGCTTGCAGAAAGTCTGTCGCAAGTGGGTGCACATAGATCTGGTAGAACTCCATTGGTTAGATACTGATTTGACTTGAGCTATAGATTTCTGGGTGAAATCTACCTTGGAAGGATACATAGTAGAGTTTGTAGCTGAATGCTACCAGTCCTTCTTGAAAGCTGAGGACATATTCAGATCAAGGCTGCGAGGAGAGTTGTTGAAGGATATCCCCCTGTGGATCAAAGCTTTGATGGTGGACGAAGGATTGATGGAGTTCCAAAAGTCTGAGATGGAGACCTAAACTTCCAGTACTGGGGGAAGGAACTGAGGCAGAGATGCTACAAGTACATTGACAAGGGGAATAGGGATATGAATGTCGAGACCTCCAGTAGGTTGAGGGAATGACGAGCACATCAGAGGGCGCAACTCGCTGATAAGTGGTGAGAAAGGGTGATGAAAGAATTGGAAAGACGAAAGGAATAGAAAAGACAAGGAGGAGGCGCCTTAGACGACGAAGGAGATGGAAGGTCAAACGGGTTCCCAAGATATAGGGGGGACCACCAAGGAAGTTTGGCAGGTGTATAGGAGCCCAGCCCAAGCAGAGAAGGGAAAGGAGTGCGACGTAAATGATGCGCACCCCGAGGAGACGTTTGATGTGGAGTTGCATGTTGCGATGGAGAAACTATTCCGAGAAGGGATGACACCCATAATCCCAGGTGATTCTATTCCCCAAAGCTCAAGTAGCTCTAGTCCCGACCTCCCCCTTGTACTTTATCAGCCACTAGGTGAAATTTTTGTTAAGTTACAAGAATTGAGTTTCTAATGGACAAATGAATGAATTTTTTCAGGATGACTATCACCTGGAGGGAACATGAGCATAGTGCAATTGACAATGAAGTAATGGAAGATCAAAAATTTCTCAATATCCTCCGAAATTGTGGATTGCTCAAATTTTTCAAAATGCCAAATATGAAGAGTAATGTCTGGTTACTTGAAATGCTTGTAAATTATTGGGAATCGAAGGAATATTGCTTCGTGATAGATCAAATGCCCATACACATAGAGGTAGAAGACATCTACTTCATTACTGGGCTCTCACGGAGGGGAGACCCAGTAGATTTGCACAGCAAGCCTTTGAGCGGGCTTACTGTGGATGACTATGTCCACTTCTATTGTGTAGAGGGGTCCAAGAAAGTAGGGACTCAGATTGCTATTAAATATTTGAGAGATCTACACATCAAGATTCTCCTATTCACCATTGGCAGGGTAGCAGGATCTTCTTCCTTGCATCAGGCATCTAGGACTCAGATGAGCATAACTGTGGAATTCCTAGATCACCTATATGATTGGTGTATAGCTCTATTAATGAACATGAAGCAACAATTGAATTCCATTCGGAAAGAAAAAACAAAACATTTCGGGTATGGGACCATCTTGATGAAATTATTCTTTGAGAAGATTCCTGGGCTTCGACCCAAAGTGATCTCCTCCATCAATAGCCCAAGAGACCCAAGAATTGCCCGATGGGTAGATCTGATGAAGAGACTGGGGGGAAGTGAAGTTCTCCGAACCACCTGGGATGACGAGTTCTTCTAATTGTTGGGGTTCCCATGTTTTGGCAGATTTGGCAATACCAAAAGATGAGACAACATCAAACCACTTTGGGGCCCTAGGATCTAGCCCTCCTGGACCCGAAGAGGGATCTCTCCAAATAGAGCAAAGAATGATAAATCTTTGAAAGCTCAGATTGAAATGTTAGGCTAGTTGTGAAGCACAAAAGGAGGTTTTAAAATGATTTGGTTGGTTGGTTGCTGGGTTGGTCAGGAGATCATAGACTGAGAAAGTAATGGGAGGAAAGGAAACAAAGCAGCTGGATGTTTCAGCAAAGAGGATAGGCCAAGACAGTGCCATCCATTGGGCTATAGAGTCATGAAAGGAAATTACTTGCATCCACTAGCCAAGGCTTTCAAAGGGCAAGTCATCTACACTAAAGGATCTTTAGATCAGAGGGTGGGGTGGAACATTAAGGAAGGAAAGTGAAAGAAGGAGAACAACCCAATTTCTGTCTATAGATCAGGTCAGAGGTCATTTAACTCCAAACTTGCTTGGAAATACTCTAAGGCAGCTCTCAAAGAGACAAAGGGGCTGCTTATAGATCAGACCAGAGGTCATTTAACTCCAGGTCTGCTTTAGCAACTCCAAGGGCGAAACAGAGATAAGTTATATAGAAGGGATCTTAGAAGGGCCAGCTGGTCGCACAAGGATCCTAGTGGATAGGGCTAACACTTATCCCCAGTGTTCCCAAACCTTCCAGCTTAAACCCAACAAGAACATCTAAGAACTGATCCAACCAATTCATACATCAGAGAGTAGGCAATAACATCCACTACACTGTTTAAATTGACTGAAATCAATTCTTAGATAACACATTTAGCAGAAAACATTGAAGGCAAGGAGAGCAGACAGCATAGGGCACCTAACAAGGGTGAATCCTATACCATTATTCTGATGCAAGCCCAGAAGAACAATGAAACAATATGGAAATGCATTAAACGAAGTGAGAAGAACATCACCAATAGTAATAGACCAAGATCCTCTGAAATGTGCTTTGATTAATTGATGCAAAACCAGTCATGTACAATAAGCTCAATGGCTAATACAGTCTAGACTTTCTCCTCCCAGCCTATTACATACAACTACTCTGCTACTCCCTCCCACGACTGTTCTAACAGTCAAGAATGAATCTCTCTAACAGCAAGACCCCAACAACTGAACAACAACAACAACAACCTTTTCAATTCGTTCTCAGGGATTACATATAGGAGAAGGGGAAGAAGCGGAAGTAGATAAGCAAATAAATGAGTCTCATTAAGATAGTAAGGTGGAAGTGTTCACACCCATACCACTTAATGGCTTTCTGCAGTATTGCATGTACTTTGTAATTTGTCTGGGGAGTCTCTGTCAGGCCGAGATTGACCTCGAATATTTCTTTGGAGTCCTTTCTGGTGCTTGGAGCTCTGTGCTACCACTCTAAAATAAATGAACTGGTGAAAGATCTGCACGGTTTCTCCATTCCTCCATCACTGCGGCTCAGACAGTCTTTAATGAAGCTCCTGTCTGTGTATTTAATTGCTTATGGGCTCGAGGAGGCATGGAGAACCCTGTAGGGATGGTGTACGTCTGGAGAGAACGGAATCTGCTGTTAGGTAGCGCAGTAATGACTTGCTGGTGCGCTCATCAGTCTTCAAACTGAGCCTTAATCCTTCGAAAGTGGGGCTAAACATTGATTATGTCAATAACAGGTGTTAACCCCTTTGAATCCTTTCTGCTGATCTGCTGGCGATGCTGAAAGCACCTCACTGTGATGTCTGCACAATTTAGAATAAACCTATTTAAAGCCCGGGCAGTGGTGGCGGAGGAAATGCTGCAGAGGCGGCGGCACAGTGGCAGAATAGTGGAGAAACAGTGGAAAGAATGCAAAGTGGCGGAGACATGATTAACAATGTAAAAGCCCAACCATTAATTTTGGGTGAAAAACAAAGGAAATCGCCAACAAAAAAGGGAGCGGAGCCTTGGATGTGGGACCCGGCAGAGGCAGAGGGCGATTGAACTCGAGCCGTCAGATCTGGGAGGAAACAGACGGTCATGATGAAATCGGGAAATCGCAATCGGAGGGGAACGGGGGTGACACAGTTCAAAAGTTCCGATTGCGATGGAGGAAGGGGATGCGATTAGCACCAGGCCGTCCGATCGTTGGTCAGACGGACGGATGAGATCAAATCGGAAGATGTTGGGGAGGGCTTGCGATTATGATCAGAGGTCGGGTGCGATTGGGCGCTGGCCGTTGGATCTGGGACACAGATCAACGGTTCCCATTCAATCGACAGGAAATGAAGAGGGGCGACGGGCGATGATGCGATCAGCGCTGAGCCGTTGGATCTGCGAGGGGAACGGACGGCTATGATGTAATCGGGCAATCGCAATCAGAGGGGAACATGGGTGACACACATTGAAAGTTCCGATTGCGATTGGGCGGAGAGAGCGCTGACCGTTGGATCGTCGGGGAAACAGACGGACGAGATTGAATCGGAGGGCGGTGGAAAGGGCTTGCGATTAGCGATCGGAGGGGGTTTTGCGATTGAACGTTGGTCGTCTGATCTGGCGGGGAGATCAACGGTGGAGAAGTGGATCGGGGGATCGCAATCAGGATTCAGAGAAAAAGGTTTGCGATTGATCGGAGGGCGCACTCGAAACATTGCGATTGCGATAGAGCCGGGGTTGCGATTAGCGCTCCGCCGTCGGATCAGAACAGCAGATCGACGGTGAATAACGAGTCGCAGGACTTTGTTTATTAAACCAATCGCATCGGCATTTTAGAGTTTTACAAAGGGATTTGCCTCCCGCCGATTCTTCCGATTGCGATTAGCGCTTGGGACTTAAGCGCTTGGTCCCAGCACACGGGCATGTGGGGGAAGTGGTTAAGGGGCCAGCGGAAAAAGGGGCTAGGCCTTAGAATAAGGTCGAAAAGTGGGTTTTAGCCCATTTAAATGGAATTTGAGGGCTGGGGAAGGGTAACGATAGAGGAATAAGGGAGGATAATGGCCACCAAAGGGGTAAGGGTAGAATTTAAAGGGGAACTTGGGGGGATTTGAGAGGTAAGAAGGGGAATAGAAGGGGAGAGAAAGGGGATAGAAAACAAAGGCTTTGGGGAATGAAATAAGAGGGAAAAGGGGGCCTTTGGGAATTTCTTCATAGCAGAGAGGCTTTATAAAGGAGAATCAGCAGAGGGGATTTCATCAAAGGATAAAAGACACATAGAGGCTTCAAGGAGACTATGTTTTAAGAGGAAATGCATTCCTTGAAGGCTCAAAAACAATTTAGCCCCGTATTGCTTGTCAAAAATTTCATAGGGGGGCTAACAGGTGGGCGGAACAATTCGTTGCAGTGAAGGACTACCCCTATGCCGGGATGGATTTCCACGGTGATCCAGACCTCGTCCTTCCACCTAGTGCGGCATGGGGCACAATCGGTAAGTTTGCAATTTTTTAATTATATGATTTTTTTTGGATTTTTTCAATATATGTGAAAAAATGTGAAAACAAAACATGTTTTTTGATTTGATTCAAAATGACTTACAATATTATGATGACCATGATACAGATATTGGACCAGTCCGTCCTGAGGGCTACCCACGGCATAAGCACCGCAGAGGCGAGGCGGATACTGTAGACCCAGACAGGACCCTCCATGCTGTACAGAGGAACTTGGAGGGTTTAACTCGCCAAGTGCCTATGGCTGCAGTGGAAGATCTACCTGATGCCATCCAGAGATGGGTAGTGGGAGTACCACGTAACTGGGTGCGATTATTCTGCCGAGTCGCTACTGCAGTCGTGTTCTATAGGAACACGAATTTTGGGCAGGGACCACAAGAGTAGATAGATATGATTATCATATGATTGTATATTTTTTGATACTGAACATGATCGGGCATAAGCCCAAATTTTTGTATGACTTATGGATCCAAATTTTGTATAGTTTTTGAACACTCTGATGATATATATACAGCGATTTTTGATGTGATGTGAAAAATGCATAATGTTTTTGATGATTAAATTTTAATGTATGGAATGATTAATATGCCAATCAATTTCTTGATTAGCTAATGAGTCTGCCATCTAATTGTCTACTCGAGGAATATGAATGAATGTTAAAAATTGAAATGATCTTTGTAACAAACGTACCCTAAAAAACAACCAGAGTAAAAAGGATCTTGAACCCGATAAGTATTGTTTAACTGCGACAACACCAGCTGGGAGTCCAAGAAAACTACCAATGAATTAGCACCCAAAGATATTGCCTCCGAGAGTAGATAAATAACTGCAGTGTACTCTACTATATTATTGGAAGCAGGGCCAATGCAGACTGCTCTTGGTACTAACAACTAACCGGATGGATGATGGAGCACCCAAGCCGCGGAAGCCAAGTTCCGGGTGTGTCTACTAGCACCATCGGCGAAACCATAATGACTCATGACATTCGACACAACCTGCCAAAGCAGATCAAAAACATCACCATCACCTCAAAGACCTAAAAACCAGATATGTACAAAACAAAACTACTAATATACAAAATTAATATGCCAGGCCGAAGCCTAAGCATAATACCTTTTCAAATAGAGCCCATTTCTTGGCTTCGACAACTCGTTTCCTTCAAAATCAACCAAGGTATATGCTCCTTTTTTAAGGACTTTTTTAACGATGAAGGGGCCATACCACATAGACTTAAATTTTCTTGTGCCCAGGGTATCCTTCTCTTGGGCATAGACCAAAACAAGGCCGCCTTCCGAGAAAACCCTAGGTTTGACCACCTTATCATACTGAACTTTGACTCATTTCTTATGTGCCTCATTCATCGTGGCGGCATCCCGACGCTACTCATCCAGGTGTTCCAGATGAAGGAGACGTTATTCAAGACTAGAAGTGTTAGGAAGAAGCTCAACAGCTAACTTAAGAGAAGGAATCTCACATTCAATGGGAAATATGGATTCCAGCCCGTAAACTAGTTGAAACGGAGTAAAGCCAGTTGCAGTTTTCACTGACGTCCTGTATGCCCAAAGTGCAGGATACAGCATGATATGCCAGTTGGATCGAGCTTTATTAATTGTCCCTTGAAGAATGGTCTTCAAGGATTTGTTCACGGATTCCACTTGCCCATTGGCCTGAGGATAATACAGAGATGAATGCTCCTTCCAGAAACCTAATTTTAGAGCCAACTCAGCCATCATGCTATTCTGAAAATGACTGCCATGATCAGTGACAATCTCTCTAGGAATACCAAAACAAGCAATAACCTGGTTGAAAAGAAAAAGAGCTGCTGTCTCACCATCATTCCCAAAAGTAGGCATAACCTCGACCCACTTCGTAAAGTAGTCTACTGCTACAATAATGTACTTGTGAACTTTAGCCGAAGGCAGGTTACAAGTAGTATAATCAATACCCCACTTTGTAAAGGGACCGACAGTAATGACTGGAAAAAGTGGAGCTGGATGAAGGCGCATTTTTCGAGTATAGACCTAACACAGATGACAATTTTTGACCGACTCCATACAATCTTTGAAAATCGAAGGCCAAAAGTATCCAGCACGCAAGATTTTTTGGGCTGTAGCAAGCCCAGATAAATGACCACCACAAGCTCCACTGAGAACAAACTGAAATGGATTGGCTGCTGCCAAAACATAAGTTTTTCGTAGAAGAATATAATTTATGAGTCACTGTACAGCATGAACAGCTGCTAAAGCTAGCTTCTCTATCGGAGTATACCGGAGTTCAGGTCCTACCAATCCTCGACTAAGATAGTATATAACATTCTTTGCAAGAGCATCGTCCTCCTGAACCAGAACCATACCAATGGTAGATTCTGCTGCTGCAAGATACAAAAGGAAATCCTTGTTATAATCAGGTGGACTCAATAAAGGAGTGGAGGTCAATGCTTTTTTCAAAGCATCGAATGAGCACTGAGCAAAGTCATACCAACAGAAGTCATACCAACAGAATGGAACTCCCTTCTTCAACAATCTCATAAATCCTTTGGTAACTTCAGCATAATTTACGATAAATATCTGAAGAAAATTAGCTTTTCCTTGTAGACTTTGAAGTTGACGAATAGATGACGGGGGGGGCAACCGAAGTATTGCCTCAACCTTGAAGGGATCTACCCTAATCCCTTCCGAAGACACAATGAATCCCAATAACCGACCGGATGTAACTGCGAAAACACACTTGTTCGGATTCAACCTAATCTTGTAGAAACGACATCGTTCAAATAATTGACGGAGGTGAGCAGGATGATCAATTATATTTCGAGAAAGAGTAGCTAAATCATCCAAATACGCCTCGATAATATGTTTGATGTGGTGGAAGGCATATGACATGGCCCGCTAAAACGTAGCCCCAACATTTTTAAGACCAAAAGGCATCTTCTTGTAAGAAAAAGTACCCCAAGGACAAATAAGGCAGTCTTATGTTGATCTTCAGGATGGATATTAATTTGATTATATCCGGAGAAACCGTCCATGAAGGAGAAAATCTCGTTACCCACACACTCATCGATAATATGATCTATAAATGGTGTGGGGTAATTATCTTTTGGACATGCTTTATTAAGGTCTCTGAAATCAATGCAAACTCGAATTGTTCCTTGTTTTTTATCTACGAGAACATGATTCGAAACCCACTCTGTAAAGGGAACAAGGAAAATAAATCCTGCCTTGAGCAGCTTCTCCACCTCGGTTTTGATAGCTGCAGCCTTCCTAGGATTGACAGGACGAAGCTTTTGCCTCACTGGCTTAGCATTTTCGTAAGTCTTGATCTCATGCTGGACAATAGATGGATCTATACCAAGAATTTCCTCATAAGACCAAGCGAATACATCCTTAAACTATTTAAAGAGATCGATGTAAATCTGATTCTCTTCAAGGGAACATTCAGCTCCGATGAATACATTTTCTATAACATTGGGATCCCTGGAAATGTTCACCGAGATAGTCGGAGAAATCACAGCCATGTTCCCTTCAACATATACCTGTGTTTGTGCTCAAGGGTTCAGGACTGGGTGAACAGGACCAGGAGATAAAGGACTTGGAAAACTTGATTCAACTTCGCTCAAATCAGGTAAAAAGTAAGACCGATGATGCAAATCATCCCATGGTCTATCTATACCAGTAATAGCTTCCAGGATGGCCTCTTTAGATGGAAGAGTGGTATCAAGGCAATCATGGGTGGAAGAAGAACTAAGTGTCCAAGCTGGAGCCACATCGCCATCCAACTCCTCTGGAGAAAGAGAAGTTGGAATGGTCTCTGCAGAGTCAACAATAGATTGATAAGCAATCTCAGCTGCAGACATCGGAAATTCCATTCCACCCACTTGACCTTCCGCTAATGTGGAGGTAGAGGAAGGCAATGTCCAAGGATCCGAAAAATAATGAGTTCTGAAGAACTCTCTTCGAATAGGAGCCCTGGAGGATGAAATCACATTTATATGAGTTGTAGCAGGTGGAATATCAAAAGTACCCATCAAATAAGAATACATTCCAACCCCTAAATTCTCAACAGGCGGCTTGGCATTATCCAACTTTGGAATAGTTGAGTCAGTAGATGCATTCGAGTCTACAAGAGAACAGTCCAGTTGATCAACTGTAACAATCCTCCCTTCGTGAGGGAAACAAATAATCCAAAATAATGAGGATGCAATGGCATCCATCTCATAAATCCAGTTTCATCCCAACATATGGTTGTATTCCAAGCTTGCATCAACTATCTCAACCTCTATATTTACAGTTTTTCCCCCAACATAGATGGGCAAAGATGGGACAATACCATGTGGTCTGTGAGAATGACCATCAAATGCAGTCATAAGAGTAGTAGATGGAACAGTTGCGGGAGATCCAATTCCCTTCCATCATGCGAGAGACATCACACATGTGGAAGCACCCTCATCAACAACCGTTCGAAAGATATTGAATTTCTGAAACGACGACTTGATATGAAAAGCCATATGATGGGGGAGTCTCTTTTAAACATTAGACATATCGAATGTAATCACAAGAGAGTTCTTTGGATCGACAGCCCCCAATAGCAGTGAGCAAAGCACTGCGCTGAGTTGGACAATATTGGAGCACCTCAAGAGCCGACATAGCACAAGGACTCTGTGCCAGATCTTCCACAATAGAGTAGTTCTGGGCAGCCCTGGCATTTGGATTAATCGACATACGCTTAGTAGATGTTTTTGGAATCCGAGGTATAGGCTCAATAGTAGGCCTCGTAATATGAAGTGGCTCAGTACCATTGGGAGCACCCTTGGCTTTTGAAGACTCATCTTCGCCATAATCACGGGATCTCGTAGTGATATCCACATGAGCACTCATCATTTATATGTTTGATGGAGTTTCCCCTTCCTAGGTGCCCCCAGAGGAAGCCCCAGTATTTTGATTCGCGCCAACAACTAGCTGTTTCCCTTGGGGAAAAGGGTTTGTCAACACAGCCTGGGAACTAGAAGAACCCTACTGAGCTAACAAGCACTGCGCATCCTGAATTTTAGGGCAAAGGTGAGTAAGATGGTCTCCAGCACATAAATTGCATGGAAAATTCACTTTATTTTTATCCTTTGGACCCTCACCAACATGCTCGTTGGATTTATTTGCATTACCCTTCCCATTCTTGCCCTTTTTCTTACTATTGTTCGGTCCCTTCTTCTTCCCTTCAGATTGTTGATTTTACTTAGGGTTAGAAGTTTGAACGGAATTTACCGACAAAGACTGAGAAGGCAATGACTTAGCAGGCACAGCCTGACCATAAGAAGTAGATTGTATAAACAACCGCTGCAATTGACTAAGAAGGTTAGCTGCACCACTATTGATCGACCCAATAATTCCATCACCATGAGGACCAGGTTTAGTCTTGGATATGTCTAATTTGGAGCAAGGAGCATTGGGAAAATATTTAGCCTGCTCCTCAGAAAATACCCCTGAGAGGGATACATCCTTAGAAATATCTGACTGCAGAGATTTCAAAAACCATTCCAAAAGGAATTCTCCCAGAATATAAGCTTTAATAAGCCTCTTCCTTCTCCGCCATTCCTGAATATGATCAAAAATGTGGGTTGCGTCGTCCTGCTTAAAATTAGCTATGAGTTTAGTCCCAGCATCATAACAGACAGGAAACTAGAAATGATTTAGAAATATAGTAGCCAGATCTCCAGAAGTAGAAAAACCGCCCCCAGCTAACTCAATGTACCATTTGGCAGCATTTCCAGGCAAGGTGCGTTGAAACAATCTCAACCTAATCGAATCCTCGATTAGGGAATTAGATGAACACCATAAATGGAAAGTGGTGATATGATTAGCTGGGTCCTCTCCATTATTTCCTTCAAACTTTGGAATGTCTGAAGGTTGTTTGGTAGGAACCGGAGGCCACCCCGGACTATATCGGATTGGATCATTCGTCAATTTCGACAAGTCTGGCAAGTTCAACATTTCCAGAAAAGGTAAACGAGGAGGAGCCTGAGGATTCCATCCTTGGTGGGATGAATTCCCAACATTCTGAAAAGAGTAACCTAGATTTTATGAGGCACCAGGTTGCCAGAAAGAACTCATAGAAAATGTTGGGCGATAAGAGCCAGCATTTGGAGAGGGACCCCCTCCCAACGTAGAGTTACCAAAGACCGGACCAGTTCCCCCCCCCCCTGAAGTAATAAATGAAGAGGAAACCCCCTGATATGGGTCCAAGCATTAGAAAGAGGGGAAAAAGTCTGATAAGCACTCAACGAAGGGAAAGAAGCATTCCCTTGTTGACCAGCGAGAAACTGATTCCCTGCCCCAACTACTGTAAATATAGGGTTCCAACCTGTAAAGGTAGTCGAACTCTAACCTCCAGACCAAGGGTTAAAACTTTGAGTCTGATAAGTAAAAGTAAAAGACCCTAATGAAGGATTCGAACTAGGAATATGCCCACTTCCGAAGGGGAACCCTTGAAAAGAAGCTGACCCACTAGCCATGGAAGACATGGGTGCAGACGCAATTGCAGCAGCAGAAAAGGAAAATGAAGGAATCCCACTACTAAGCATTCCAAACAAAAAGGGACCAGATTGAGAATCTTGTGTTTGGGTGAAACCAGAGCCAAACACAACAGTACTAGAAGTAATCGAAGATATAGCAATTGTGCCTCCTCCTTCTACTGAAGCAGGATTCTGAATGCCTGTAGCACTCATAGCTAAAGCCGCGTTCCCAGTCGTGGCCATCGAAAGGTATGAATAAGATGGATAAGGACTTTCTGGTCTTTCTGACTCAAGTCCGATGTACTAAAAAACAAACGGATAATCATGAGGAAGAGGAGATGGAAGTGATTCAGAAAGCTGAGATACTTCCTCTACTTCTACTTATTCTTCCCGAGGAAATAAGACTCTCGAGGTGAGTGAAGCGCTCCTCTCGGAACCAACACCGGAACCAACTACAAAACCTTCAAGCCCTTGTGGAGGATCTCTCTCCGCTGCGTCAGATACCACTGGGTGATATTCACCTGCTATATTACTCCTACGCCTTCTTGAAAAAGGCTCAACAGTTTCGGGAGATAACCCCCGAACTCTCCTCTATCGACGAGGCGCTTGATCAGCCACTTTAATAGATTAATTAGACTCAAAAAAGTATAAAGCTAAGCAAGCTAGGAGCAAAGAGCACTCACTACAAAAATCCCTAAGATACAACCAAGTAAGCAGCCTTCAGGTATTTCCGCTCCGGGTGATTAGGACCGGACACCAAAATACGAGAAAGCGAAAAATAGGACCTCCCGAAAGTAGTTTGGGATAATTACAGCCCAGGCCTACTAGCAAAGGTAACAGAAATAGTTACGCCGACCTCCTAACAACAGCCTTTGCTGGTGCAAGTACCCAAGCTTCGCCGGGGCACCCTCCAGAAGTACTGCTGGAAGTGATATGACGTCTACCTCAGGTACCACGGGTATTCCCCCCCCCACAGTCACCTGTGTGGAACCTAGGAATGGCAACTATGGGCACCAATCCGTGTCAGCAGCCAGACGGAATGCTCTTAAGGAAAGATCCAGTAAATCAGAGAGGGGGTATCTCTCGTCTCAACCTTCACTTCCCCTCGCGCTTGATTCTCTGGAGGAGAGCTTTCTTGGTCCACCTAACGGAGTTGGATTTCACTCATTTAATAAAATTCTATGTTTTAATTTGAGCGGCCTTGGAGAGTTAACTCTCCACTCACCTAATCCAAGGCCCTACAACCTAGCTAGTTGATGTATGACACTTAATAAAAAACTTGCTAGTTGTTTTTAAATTAATGCGCTTATTTTAGTTGGTTGTTATATTAAGTCAAGGGAATATGGAAATGAAAATCGTGATGTTTTATGACGCAGAAAATAAATTAATGAAAACCAAATTACATGCAAATGCAGTAATTTCCTTTCGATGAAAAGAAATTTCTACACGGGTTCTACGAGACTATTTTTTCCTTTTCAGATATCAAAATCACACTCGCAAAATTTATGAAAAAGACTACAAATGTTCAAGTGCACCTAATGCAAATTACTAAGAGCATGCCAATTCTAAGATGCAAAATCTAACAAAGCAAAGAGAAATTTCCACGAATCCCTCAGTTCTATCACTTTTCTGGTTGTCCACAAAGCTAGTTCCCAAATCAGCAACTCTCAGTATAAAGACACCAAAATATGCTCGAAATAAGAGAAAGAAACTAATGAAAAATTCCTTCCCAAGCCAAGTCAGAAACCGAAGGTAAGAAATCTCGACAAGGCTTCAAAAGATGGAAAGAAACCAAAAAAAAAAAAAAAAATGCAAAACAAAGGCAATGGCAAAACAAAAGTTTTTTGAACTTTTGAATTTAATAAAAGAAGACTTCAAAGAGACCAAGAAAACTATCCAATTACCAAGCCAAACAATATCTGAATTTCAAGCAAAACAACAAAAATAATGCTCCAAATCTTATAGTGCCACTTAGTAGCAATATTTATACAAGCAAAAGGAAGACAAGAAACTCAGTAACTCAGCCCAGAAGGATAGCACAATCTTGCAACAAACAAAACTTCAAAGACCCAAAAATGACTCTTCAAAAATTACAACAAGACCTAGTCACATGAAATCAAGAAAACCAACCGAAAAGCAGGCAAAAATTAAAGTGCAAAGAAAAACATAAAGTGAGGAAAGAGCATATGAGCAGAAGCTCTCTGTCCTAATTAAGAAGAACAGCTAAGAATCCCCAAAAAGAGATCTCGGTACTCGAACCAGAGATGCAAGCACTAAAAAACAATATTTGCCAAATGAGCGAGTCTTCAACCAAACAAGAGAGAAAAAGACCAATAACCACCTTCAACACAATCCAGAGACTAAAATGACACTGCAGGAACAGGTCTCCACAGGCAGACAAGACCAACAAGTCAAGAAATCAAAAATTTCAAAATTTTCCCAGGCATACGCTACTTAGCAGTTTTGCAACAAGCGTGCATATGCGACTGTGGCAAAGGAAAAACACGTATACACTACTTCCTTTCACCAAACCTGCATGTATACACGTCTGTGTAGAGGAAAACTAGCGTATGGAAAGGTAAATAATGAAAAATAAAAATGATCAAGCCTGTCTAAAGAACCAGGTCTTTAGTCTGACTGAGAAAAAACTAACTGGACTGGAATTAATGATTAAAACTGTCGAAAACCTTTAAAACAGCTGAAACCACCCAACAGGGGAATCACAAGAATGCGATCCCCAGCGGAGTCGCCAGTTCTATTTCCGGAAATAACTCCCTAGAGGTTGTTGGGTCAAAAACCTCCACATATCAGGGCATGCTATTCAAGAAGGACTCACACAACCAAACTTGTATGCTAAAAACTATATAACATCGATTGTAGAACTCACCCGTAAATCTTACGTTTGATGTAGATCCCGCGGGGTCCAAAACCCCAGCAACCCTTCTTCCTCTTCAACCTGGAAATAAAGAAAGAACATGCACGAAAATCTAGTTATATAGCATATATCTCTCCTCAATGTTAGTGTAATCCATGTGAAACATCATATAAACAATAATAAATGCTTAATTAACAATCTTTTCACATATGAAAGAAGATATTAACATGTGAATTCGGGAACAAGATGGTTCTTCTTCATTACGAATAGCATGTACAATAATAGAAAGGTGGAGAGATCACCTGAATCCTTCCATGATCTTCGAACAGACCGTCGTCCAGATCCGTCCCGCCCTTGCCTCGCTAGGATACTTTCAATACTTGTGCACACGAGATGACATATAAGCTGATGAACATCTCCAGGAAACAAGGGTTTCCTGTAAAAATCTGGGAAGTGTAGGAGGCACGGGAAATCAGACTTGAATTAGGGCCGCAACAAAGTATAATGTCTATAATTTTCTCCCTCCCTTAGGCCATGCATATGAGGGGCTTTTATACTCCCTCAAAGTAGTTTCAATCTGTTGGAAACAGTTGGCCACGGGCTGGGGTGGTTGAATTACAGGAATAACCATCAACCCAGCCTCGAAAATAGGGATATATATATATATTTTTAATGATTTTAATGGCATATGCGGAAAAGTATCTCTGGACTCGTGTATACACGCGGAAAATTCTAGGCATACCCGCGTATGGGATTTTAAACACTATTTTTTATGAACTTTATTCAAGTCTGTGGGAATGGGTGCCCAAGGCCAAAGAGACAATCATGAATCACATGAGGGTGAAAAATGATGCTATAACAATAGTGTTCAGTCCATAGTAGTAATACACACTAGCAACAGTGCTAGTACTACCATTTCACAACCAGGAGTCAGGGGATTTTTTCTAGTAACCCCCACACAAGGAAGCATGGTAGGATCATTTACGCGGTACTCAGAGTTTTCTGGGAGGGATAATGATGATGTGGAACAACACTAGTACCTCTGTGAAGCCATATGGAGGGCTCGACAAACACCAGAGACAGGTAAGCTGGTAGAATTTCAAACTATTCTCAGGGAGAGAGCTCTATGTAGGTTTATAAAATGGACTAAGACTCATCAGAACCCAGTGTTAGATGATGTAAAGAGGGATTTCATAAAGGAATTCAAATTACCCCAAACAGATCAGCAAGGTTTGTCAGCGATGTGGGAGATCAGCGAGAAGGGGAAATTGCATGGGATCGAATGAGGAGATTCAAGGATGTGATTAGAAAGCTCAGCTATTCGATCAATCTGAACCATCAAAGGGATTGGTTTATCAAGGCTCTTCTCCCACTGACAAGAACCCCGCTGACACAACAAAATATCGAGACGTTGCAATATGCATTGGAGTAGGCTATGAAGATAGAGGCCATGATGGGATATCCGCAAGAATTCTGTTGGCGAAGAAACAGATCTCACAGGCAAGACCCAGGTTCAGAGGTTGGAGCCAACAAGGGTATCCGCAGTAGTCTAAAACCATGCCGGCATTATCACCCTACTCCGGAGAGCAGAGAGTCTCACTCGAGCCGTGTCGCAACCGCATGGAGGGGGGGAAGAGATCAATGGCGATGGATGGATCTGCAACTCATGATTAACATAGAATTGATTGCATCAACATCATATATACACAAGAACATTCAGAATATCGACTAGGTATTAAGAAAATAAAATTTTAAAGCATCACAGACATCATGCATGCATGTGACTCATAATATTAGACAGTAACCTGCAGGTATATTAATAATCTTCAACCAAATCCATAGTTACATCACTTCCACAGCAAGATCCTTACAAGTCTGTCACAGACATCTTATAGGACAGAAAGATAGGCAAGAGAAACCTAGGAACTACAGAGATATCATGCTCGGAATGGATTCCCTCTGCAGCATCTGCTCAATCCTCTCCAGTCGCTCTGCATTTGTCTCTTCTGTCACATTCGTTTCTTCTTTCGGCTAGGTGACTGCTATTTATTCACCCGCCATCGCAACTGCTAGTTCCTCTTGTGTTCTTATTTGGCGACTTCCGGCTTCTCTCTTGTTATCTATAAGTTATGCTTTCTATCTTCCGCTGTATCTTCTCTCCATCTATGCTTATGCTTTTGCTTTCTTCATCTATCTCTTGCTTCTTCGCCACCTTGACAGCTCCGCGACTTACTGTAGTTGCGACTTGGTTGCGACTGCCATGTGTTGTTCTGCAACCCAAAATCTGTCCTTTATTCAAAATTCAAAACATTTAAAATAAGGGCCCCAACAAGCCCCGACCACAGTTTCTTGACTCGTCCCCGAGTCAATCACAAATCACTGTTTCTATCTCCATCGTCCCGCTGGACCTCGTGCCCTGTTCTCGCTATGCGCCTTCAGCTTGTTGTCCAAACAAGGGCCCCAACTCCGGGACTTTGCTTAACATTATAGCCTTAAGCTCATGGAAGGTCGATATAGCTTGCTGCCACCCCTGCACCAATGAATCTGTTTCTACGGCAATCTTAGTGACAACTGCCTCCTCTACATGTGCCGGTACATTCCCAAACATCGTGTCGATTTGGGTTTCGACCTCGGTGGCGAGTTGTTGCATTGTCCCGGCACTACGTTGGAGGGGCGGGCGGAGCTCATGAATTACCTATTTAGCCATTGCTAAGCTGGCCTCTGTTTGTTGAATCTGCACCTCTAGAGCATCCACCTGGGCGTATAGTTGGTCCAACCGCACGGGGTTCGTGGCCTTTTGGATTTCCCTCGAAATTTTCTGCAGCTACGTGGAGATTGGATGTTTTTTTACTGTCAGAGCCATTGAGCACTCCTGAAGACCCTTCAGGAGGTTGTAAGAATCACGCGCTGCAGAGCTGATAGTTTCTTGCATCTGGTGGACCTGGCCCTGCTTTTCGGCAATTTGTGTTGTATAAACTTCCTCTAGATCGGGCAGCGCTAGCCGGGTTGCTAACGCTGCGTGAAGCTCCAAATTTTCCTTATGGAGGCCATTGAGTGCGATCCAGAGGTAGAGGGCCTATTCTACGATACTTGTCTCTGACACATTTGCAGGAAGCTAAGTATAATGAGCCTAGACGGCTGGCCATGCCTCTTAAAACACTTTGGTGACTTGTTCTATCTACCCTTGCAGTTGCCCCTGTGCAGTTGTGACAGGTCGCACTGTTCAGTAAGCGCTACAATCTGCTGCTGTTGCTCGTCGCACATTTGCTGTAGTTCCAAATGAAGCCGTTCGGCTTGCTGGGTCGCCCTCTGAATAAATAAGTACAGCTGAGCTGTACCCCACGTTTCTAAATTGGCGATCCCCGAAGTGCCTTCCTCCGGCCTCCTTTCTTGCAAGGGTTGCCCACTAGTAATTGATCAATTAGAATGCTCTAGAGGGGATGGCGGCGGGGTCTGTTGGTGCGCTAAGTTGGCCATATTCAAGTCCGGTCGCTCCTACCGATCTGTATTGCCAACCTGTGGAGGTATAGTGGGCTCAGGCTGAGCCCTAGCTGAGTTGGTAACAATTTGTGCCATTTGGGTGATTATATCAGACAGAGAAACTTGGGGTTCTCTAGCAGGGTCGACCGGTAGTACTACTGCTGCAGTACTGGAGTCAACTTCGGTCCCGTGGTCCCCACCAAGGAGTTCCCGGATGATTGGGTCGGACATGGTAGCAGATGAATTGGATGGAGCGGATGAAGTGGTAGGTGGAGGTGGAACGGTGGGTGGAGGTGGAAGTCAAATATTGATAAACTCTGAGGGGTGAATGAGAGGTTCTTCCTATATCAGCACCCCTGTACTCGGTGGTAGTGGGGGATCATCCTCAGTGAGGTCCACCACCAGATTTGCTTCGGTGGTGCGGGCCCGCTTGGCCTGAGGAGCTTCTAATTGATCTGTAGTCTTGCTCTTATCTCCCATTGGGGTTATGATTAGGCTTGAAGAAGTAAATAGAATATTAGGGATGGGGAAGGTGAGAGGAGTTATGTTGGGGTGCGAGGTAGAGCGAGAAATCTGGAACTCAGAAAGTAAAGGGAAAGGAGTAGCACCACTTGAAATGACCTTGGTCGCTGCATTAAAACTGCGTACCTGAGTTTTTAAGTAGCGGACAAGGGGGACGAGCAACACAGGGAGTTCCTGTGGTGTCGCCTCTGCATCTGTCTCGGCAGGCTGTTACTGCGGTAACATCCGATCAAAGTTGTACCTGGGTACCCTGTTGCAGATTTCCATCACGACCCCCAGCCACGAACATACTTCATTGTGGAAGGCAGTATCTTCAAGCTATAATTTCAGTAGCTTCATGTGAAAGGTGTCCTCCGGCACGCCAGTAGGTCAGAGGTAAGTATGCCTGTGACTAACCCCGAACCACACTTGCTCGTTGTACTCATCTAACAGGTTCCTGGGCACCCTTTGCTGGTTGGTTACCACATCCATCATTAACCCATACCAGGTCCTAAATGCCTCTGCATTCACTTTTTTGGTGCTAGGATCAACCGACACCTTCCACGAAACAAACTTCATCGCGAGAGGCTGGCCCTCTAGAATTTCCACTGGTAACCTAACAAGGGGAGTGTGCCATTTCCACATGGCAAAGGCAACGATCAAATATCCGTAAATGAAGCTTGTACTGCGCTTGTAGTTTTCCTCACATGCGTCAAACAGTTCCTTCAACAGGAAGGAGCACCAGTTCAGCTTGCCGCCCTGAACGCAGTGCTCTGCAATGGAGATAGTATCCAGGGTGCATTCGCCCTTTGTGTAGTGCCTCATTGTCTTGCTGGCAATGAGGTAGCAGGCGAATTTAATCTTGGGCTTATTGATAAGCTCCATCTTGGCTCCCTTTTCTCCCCGTCGGGTGCCATATTTGACATACAAGTCTGCATCTCCCGACTTCCACGCTTGCTTGGAGGTGGTTTGACATGTAGTTGAGACATCCGCGCCATTCTGTGAAAGCCCTGTAAGATGATGGATATCCTCGAGCATGAATGGGAATTTCCTTATTCAGCCACAAGGACCCATTTTGGATGCGGCTGAGTAGGAACCTAGTGCACTGCATAGCCAGTCCTGTGGTCCCGAAGATTGGAAGATTTCTTAAGTTTAGAAGAGAAGATTGCTGAAGGCCCCGGAACTCTGGTAAAATTCTGTTTGCTGAGTGCTCGGCTGTTGTGAAGTAATTTTCCATATACACCTGCCAATTGAGTGCCGGTAACTCGACAGAGTTCGAGAGGTCTGCATCTATGAGGGCCGCATTGTCATATTTCCCGACAAGGGACTTTGTCTTGTGAATTATGCTATCAAGCTCTGGTTCTAGGATGGCTAGGAGGGCTTTCGGCATTTTTTCTCGGCGCTGATAAACTTGCAGAATTCGTCTTGGCGTCTTCTCTTGGTGCTGTGCGTCTGGATACTTCTTCTTCTCTGGTTCTATTGCAATTTCTAAGTCTAACTGCTGTGGCGTTCTTGTGCTTTTTTCCATGCAAGTTATGTATTAACCTGGCACGAGTGAAGTTGACGAGACCCCCTAACGAGTTAATTCCTGGTTGCATTCTTCTCAACGATAATCGTGTGATCAATCACGTGCCAATGTGTATTCTGACAGTTGCTGACGGTGGCATGGGGAAATGGGCAGACGCGATGGCTGAGGTTATTGTGGATGATGGAAAAATGATTATGGCGAGGTTACTTCCAATTATGGTAATTTATGGTGCAAATCTAGACGATCCTACAGACTGACACAAGTACTGACTGAAATGACCTGGACTGACATTGACGCGTTTATTGATGCTACAGGGATGACATGCTGGACATGCCCCTCCCCGACCACAGTTGGTTGTGGTGCGGTCCCCGCAACAGAGCAATTATTGACAAGCTATGCATGAATAAAAAAAAATACTACCTATGCTCATCCTAGTTGCGGGAGAGTTATTCAGCTACGCTACTCTACGGGTGCTCTCGGTTGCGAGAGTTATTGATGAAAAGTGAAAGGACCTTACTCCTGGTAGGGTTTCATGCATGCTCCATTCACCCACCCAGGTAAAACAGTACCGTCCAGCTGATCCAACCGAACGGCTCCAAGATCTCTAATCTCAATGACGAAGTAAGGTCCCAACCAATGCATCTGCAGCTTTCCTGGGAACTTCTGAAACTTTCTGTCATATAAGAGGACCTTGCCTCCAACCTAGAACGTTTTGTTCTTGATGTGGCAGTCATGCCACGCTTTTTGCCTGTCCTTCTGAACCTTCTGGTGAAATTCAGCCAGAAACTGGGCCTCGTCCAGTTCTTTTAGTTCGTGGAGGCGTTCCTGTAGCAACTCCTCTTCCAAGAAATTGAGGGATGTGGCAATTAAAAGACTCGGTATGGTGAACTCGGCGGGAACCACAGCTTCCTGGCCATACACCAGTTGGAACGGTGTCTGATTGGTCAAGCGCTTCACCATAGTCCGGTAGGCCCATAATGCAGCTGGTAGCCGCTCATCCCAATCATTGTGCTGGGCATTGTAGATCTTAGTCAAGCCTTTTTCAAGAATTTTATTGAATGCTTCAATAGTACCATTGGCCTACGGGTGGTACGGGCTGCTTTTGTGATGTTGGATCATGAATGTGTCCAGCAGTGATTTGATCGTGTCATTAATGAAATGCATACCCTGATCACTAGTTAGACTTCGCGAGCAGCCAAACCGGCTGATGATGTGTTCAAAGATGAACCGTGCTGTTGTATCAACCATGCAGTCTCGTATTGCCGTTGCCTCAGCCCACTTGGTGAGGTAGTCGTTTGCGGTAATGATGTACTGGGCCTTGGAATGCGAGGCTATCGGGGCTATGGGATCAACGAAGTCGACAACCCACTTCTTGAATGGCCGCAACACATGCACCAGGTGTAGCGGGAGCTCATCCCTATGAGATGGCCTCCCCGTTCGCTGACATACATCGCATTTATTCACAAAAGTCTTGCAATAAATGTGGACTGTCGGCCACCAGAGGCCAGCTTGAAGCACCTTCCTGGTAGTGGGTTTCGCCCCCACATGCCCGCCTGCAACGTTGTTGTGGCATTCCCACATTACGGCTTCACGCTCATGGTTAAGTATACATATGCGCAGAACCTCATCGAGACCCAATTTGTATAGCTGCCCTACTATCAGTTGATACTCGGCAGCGCGAATGACTAGGTGCTGCTTCTGAAGTGAGGTGTAGTGCTGAGGGCACTGCCCCATGGTCAAATAAGTGGCAATATCGGCCAAATAATTGGGTATAGCTTCGACGCGGAAAATATCAGCATCCGGCAGCTGATCATCGAGAGAGCTGTCGTTCTCCCCTGTTTCCAACTGGGATAAATGATCGGGTCCAACGTTCAACCTCCTGGGCTTGACAATCACTTCGAATGTAAATTCTTGGAAGAGTAGGATCCACCAACAGATCCGTCCTTCTAAGATGGGCTTACTGACTAGGTACTTTAACACAGAATGATCTGTAAAGAACTTGAATTTTCCTCCCAGAAGATAGTGGCGAAACTTATGGAGCGAATACACCATTGCAAGGGCCTCCCGCTCGGTAGTGGTGTAATTCTGCTCGGCAGTAGACAGTTTGCGGCTGGCGAAGTAAACCAGGTGGTCAAATGTTGTCTCCTCTGGTTGCACCAATACAGCCCCAAGTGCAATACTGGAAGCGTCAATATGCACGTGGAACTGCTTATCCCAATCAGGGTGAACCAGAATAGGCATCGTTGCCAGTTTTTCCTTCAAGGCGTCAAGGGCCATCCGACACTCCTCCGTCCACTGGAACACTTCCGACTTCCGCAAGAGCTTTTCTAAGGGAGGAGTGATCTTCGCATAATTGTGGATAAACCGTTGGTAATAACTTGTGTGCCCTAGTAGTGCCCGCAACTGCTTCACCGTTTCGGGGGCTTCCATGTGGATGATCACTGCTACCTTGGCGGGGTCGATGTAGAGCCCTTGCTTGCACACCACGCGTCCTAACAGTGTGCTGAAAGGAACTGCAAAAATGCATTTCTTCAAGTTCAAGGAAATCTGCAACTAGCGACACCGATCAAACATGATACACAATAGGGTGGCGTGTTTCTTCAGCAAACTATAGATGGTACAATCGTCCATGTAGACTTCCAGGAAATTGTGGATATACTCTGGGAAATCAGCGATGACGATCCAGGAAAACATGGTCGTGGCATTCTTTAAGCCAAACAGCATCACGTGGTATGCGAACGATCCCCACTCGGTGGTGAACATCGTCTTCTTCTTGTCTTATTCCACAATGTGCACCTGATGATAACCTGAAAAGCCATCGGTGAAGGAGTAAGCTTCATTTCCCGCAACATGCTCCAATACTTCGTCGCTGAAATGAGTGGGAAACGGATCATGGATGCAGGCGTTGTTCAAACCTTGGTAGTCGATGCAAACTTGGATTTCTGACTTATCCTTCTTATTCTGAATGACGATAGGACTCACCCACTCCACTTCTTCCACTGGAAAGATTAGACCTGCTGCCAACATCTTATCGATCTCCATCTTGACATTTTCTTTGATCTGCGGGTTCAACTGATAGGGTCGGTGCTTCACGGGCCTGACGTTCAGTTTCAGCACAATATGCATTTCTCCGAGGTCACCTTTGATGCCCTTCAAATCTGCAACTGATGAAGGAAATAGGTCTTTGTATTCCTGGAGGAGGCTGAAAATTTCCTTTGTCATCTCCTCGTCCCAGTAATCTCCAATCGTAGCCAGTTTGGGTTTCTCATCCGTATCGATTTTCAACTTCTTTGTCTTCAGCGGGAGAAGATGGATGCCCTGATTGGTTGGCTCATCTTTGATTCTTCACTCGCCTTCCTTTTCTTTGAAGTACAGGTGCCTTAGGTCCTCCAAGCCATCATCGTCTGGATCGCCATCGATCCGCTAGCAAGCCAACTCACGCTTGCCCTCAGGGTGTAATGTTAAGGTGCTCCCGTCAGTCCCCGGGTCACAGAGAAACAATACACCCTTGATTGCTTGTAATGCTAGAGACACTAGCTCTGTCTCTCCTTCCAAGGAAAAACACCGCACAAATTTTCTCGCAACTTCTGGCCAGGAGCTGGTCCCTCGTTTCCACTCTTCTTCTAAGTACCACGCGTGGGGAATGGTATCTAAAGAGTGGATGAACCGATGAACCCATAGCTCTTCTGGGTACCCTATACTTCGCCACTGCTCCTTGTAGGTTTTCAGGTGGTCTTTTGGATCAGAAGTCCCGTGGTACCTATGCCTATTGCGAGGTCCTTCGTCTTATTTGAACCGTGCCCTCAAAGCCTCCGCCACACAACTCCACCGTGACAGGTTGTTGCGGTGATTTTTCCACCACCGTGCTGATGTGGATTGCAGCGCTACGTCCAAAAGTGGTATCCTACTTCCTTCTGGTACCGTGTCTTCTAATTTTGCAATAAAGGTATTGACGGCTTGCATGTTCGACAGGGTGGGTTACCCTCGGATCTCCGCGCCAATCCAATGAACTCGAGCAATATTGGCACACCTCCACGTGTTGGTCTCATACCCACCCTGCTGCCAATCTTCCCATGCTAGTTCCGACCCCAGCTCTGAGCTCTGGACACTGCGCCAACTGATGGAGCCGGTCGCAGTCGGGTTAATATAATCTTCCCGCTTCCTTGCTGTCATCTGATAGAGGTTGTCCAACATCTCAGCATCCTCCCGGTTATCCACCGTTTCGGTATATCTTGGGCCTTGATATGGGTTGAGAGGCTGAGTGACCCGGACCTCTCCATCTTCGAAGATCATCAACTCCTTTTTGAGGTCGATGATAGCGTAATTCTCAAAAGCCCAATCGATGCCTAACAGGGTAGGGTAAGGATCCTTGTCTCCCATAATATCAATAACTTCAAAATCTGTGTAAGTCTTCACCCCTGCAATGTCGACCTCGACACCTTCGAGTCGGCCGATTGGCACAATGCAGTACTAGTTTTCCATTCTAAGCTGGATCGGTGAGTAGGTCAGCCATGGCCGGCCAAGAGCCTCCCATGTCTTCCGCGGTAGGATATTGACGCCAGATCCTAAGTCAAGCATAGTGTCTCTGATCTAGAATCCCACAACCTGCGTGTTAAGCCAGACCTCTTTTCCCATTCGTCGCTTGTTCCACTTGACCCGCTGGACGTACTATGGGGCGGTGTTCACCGGTTCCCCTGGTCCTGTACTCCCCTGCAGTACATCTTCCAAGGTACGCATTAGCTGCTACCGCATCACAGCATTTTCAACAATCTTGAGGAATAACTGGAGCCATTCCTCAATCAAAGTTCCCGTGGTGCTCTACTCACCGAGATCTGTCAGCAGGGGCACCTCCAAGCCTTTGGCTCTGCTCAGCTGAGCAAATGTCTCTACCGCCTCCTGGAAGTACTTCTTCTATGCATCTGGCCTGATTAACTGGTTCGGGGGGGTTGGCCAGACAACTTGTGCCGACTCCTTTCCGCGAGCGTCCTCCCCCATCTTCTTACCACCTCTCGTCACAATAGCTACGTTCTGCATGGCTTGAGTCGCGGTCCCCCGTGGTTCAGATTTGACCAATTCGTGGCCCTCTGTCGTGCCCGTTCCTCCCACTTCTTGATAAGTTCTGGGCAGTCCTCTACTGCATGGGCATTCACGCGGCACTGGGAACACCATGGGTGTAAGGGAAGGGGACAGTCCCGGGCCACGTGACCCTCCTGGTCACAGTTGTAGCATTTAAGTGGACCCCGGCCCCCTATGCGGCCACCACGCATACTGCCTCCTTGGCCCCTGGAAGCCTCGTTCACCCGATAGGAGGGTCAATCCAACCGGTCCGCTAAAGCATCGAGAGCCCTGCACTGCTTGGTGTTGTGAGTCGTGGAAGCACAAAACTCACAGTATGCATTTTTTGGGATGTTGGAGTACTTCTGCAGAATAGGGCACATCCGAGGTTGATGGCCCATCGTCCGACAAATTTCAGAGTATTCTGTGGCGGTTGGGTTTTATTGAGGTGGGAACCCCGCATAAGGTTGTTGCAGCTGGTATACCCCCTGCAGGTTCATTGCCGTGCCACCCCCCGTAGGTGGACCCCCCTGGATTGCCACGACAGAGGGTCCCACACCTGTGCCACGCAACTGGGGACACTCGGTTGCGACGTGGCCTTTGACCAGGCAATGAGTGCACCAAAATTTTAGCCTGGCTGGTCTTATCGGTTGCATCTCCTTGAGATTTTCAGTCAGACTGGCGATCTGATGTTGCAATCCTACCAAGGAAGGATCCTGCGGGGTCGGCCCTCCCCTATATTCCTGAGGTTAACCCGCCATGGCCTCTATCTTCATGGCCTGCTCCAAAGCGTCCTGCAAGTTGTCAATCTTCTGCTGGGTGAGGGGGGTTTGTGTCTAGGGAAGCAGAGCCTTGATGAACCAATCCCTCTGATGGTTTGGGTCGATCGAGTAGCTGAGTTTCCCAATTGCGCCCTTGAATCGGTGCATCAGCTCCCATGCAGTCTCCCCTTCTTTCTGCTTAATCTCCCAGAGCTCAGACATACCCTACTGGTATGTCTGGGAAAGCTTAAATTCACGGACAAAATCCCGCTTAACGTCAGCAATTACTGGGTTCGGATGGGCCTCGGACCACTTGATGAACCATCGCAGAGCCCTTTCTCTGAGCGTGGTTTGGAACTCTATTAACTTCCCTCCATATTCCGAGCCCTCCATATGGCTTCACAAAGATACCAGTGTTGCTCCACATCATCGTTGCCTCAGCCAGAGAATTCTGGATACCAGGTGAATGACCCGGCCATGTTTGCTTGCGAAGGGGTGACCAGAATAAACCCTCCGGGTCCTAGTTGTGTGACTATACCACTAGGAACTGTAATACTACTAGTAACACTACTACTAACATGCGACACTGAACTACTGTGCAATCGACTCAATGCTTGTAACTTAACGAAAATATTACTCAAAGGGTTGTAGAGTACCAGGGGAAGGTAGGGATCCTTGCCGTGAAAATTCTGGGAAGTAGGGCTGCCTGGAGAGATGAATGCCGATTGCTCTTGAAATAACTGCTGCATCATGACGTACCATTCACCATCGGAACCTTCTTCGGGCTGCACACCTGTATCATCTTCGTTAGTCGTCGTCTCCCTTTCTCTCCTAGCTGGGCTCCCATGCACCCATCGCACTCCCACAGCGATCCCTTCCCTCTCCCGAGTACCCACCTGGGTGTCCATACTTCCTATCCTTTGAGGCACCTCCTTCTGATTCTTCCTATTGTCTTCCGTCGCTTCAACTCCCGCATCACCCTTTCTCGCCACCTGTCGGCGATCTGCGCCCTCCGATGTGCACGTCACTCCCTCAACTTCCTTTCGGCCTCAGCATCCATTCCCCACTCCCCCCACTTCACCCTTCACATGGCATATTTCCCTTTAGCCCTTCCCCCAACACTGGGGGTTTACGCGTCCATGCTCGATTTATGGAATTCTATCAGCCCTTCCCCCAGCACTGGGGGTTTACACCTCCATGCTCGATTTATGGAATTCTATCAGCCCTTCATCCACCATCAGGGCCTTAATCCACAGCGGAATCTCTTTGAGCAGTTTCCCTCTCAGCCCAGAGTGGAAGATGGCCTCAGCTTTCAAGAAGGATTGGTAGCACTCTGTGGCGAACTCCACAATATATCCGTCCAAATTGGTCTCTACCCAAAAATCCACCGTGCGGGTCAACTCAGTATCCAACCGATGCAGAGCCACCAGATCTTCGTGTACCCACTTGCAATTTATCCTCCCTGAGTTATCTCTAGGTACCCTAGTCTGCAATATCCGCAACCAATTGTAGAGGTCGCTAGGGAATTTTCCCCAGAGAATCTCGTAGGTATCACTGGTGGAATTCGAGAAGAGGACGAGATCCTTGAGCAACCCCTCCTTTTGGTTCGTCAACTCCGCTTGCTGAGCAAAAAACTAGTCTAGATGGTTATCCCACCATTGCCGTATTTCTCCTTCAAAGATCCTCTATACCATGATCTAGTTCCCCTCATAATGTGTAGGGTCCCGACAACCGAACCATTTGTTGGCGAAGAAACAGGTCTCACAGGAAAGACCTAGGTTCAGAGGTTTGAGCCAACAAGGGTATCCGCAGTAGTCCAGAACCACGCCGGCATTATCACCCTACTCTGGAGAGCAGAGAGTCTCACCCGAGGTGTGTCACGACCGCATGCAGGGGGGGAAGAGATCAATGGTGATGGAGGGATCCGCAACTCATGATTAACATAGAATTGATTGCATCAACATCATATATATGCAAGAACATTTAGAATATTGACTAGGTATTAAGCAAATAAAATTTTAAAGCATCACAGACATCATGCATGCATGTGACTCATAAGATCAGACAGTAACCTGCAGGTATATTAATAATCTTCAACCAAATCCATAGTTACATCGCTTCCACAACAAGATCCTTACAAGTCTGTCACAAACATCTTATAGGACAGAAAGATAGGCAAGAGAAACCTAGGAACTACAAAGATATCACACTCGGAATGGATTCCCTCTGCAGCATCTGCTCAATCCTCTTTAGTCACTCTGCATTCGTCTCTTCTGTCACATTCGTTTCTTCTTTTGGCCGGGTGACTGCTATTTATTCACCCGCCATCGCAACTACTAGTGCCTCTTGTGTTCTTCTTCGGCGGCTTCCGGCTTCTCTCTTGTTATCTATAAGTTCTATTTTCTATCTTCCGCTGTATCTTCTCTCCGTTTGTGCTTATGCTTTTGCTTTCTTCAGCTATCTCTTGCTTCTTCGCCACCTTGACAGCTCCGCGACTTACTGTAGTTGTGACTTGGTTGCGAATGCCATGTGTCGTTCCGCAACCCAAAATCTGTCCTTTATTCAAAATTCAAAATATTCAAAACAAGTTTTCAAAACAAGGGCCCCAACAAATTCAAAGGAGGAGCATCCGCTCAGGACCCTTCCATTCTAGGACTACAACATCAAATAGCTAGCCTGACTGAGAAATTGAAATAAATTCAACCATTGCATCCAACGAGGCCAAACATATGGTGTACACACTTTCTAATAAAAGGAAACATGGTAACCGAATTTCCTCGGCTGTGGGGCTAGAATGTGGGAACATCAGCGATAGGGGCACTGAGAGCTCCGCCAGTAGTAGAGGTTGCGCAAATAAACACCCAGGGGTTATAGCCGCTGCAACACCTGTACACAGGGTTCCCCGCACAACAGAATTCAGTGACGACTGAATATTGTGAAATATGTAAAAGCATGGGTCATTCACCCTGCCTATGTCCCATATTGTAGAAATACTCTAACATTCCGAACAACATATATTGTGATTTCTGTGCGTCTACCACATAGAGCATAGAGTAGTGTAGGGCTCTGGATGCCTTGGTGGAACGATTGGATAGGCCTTCATATAGAGTGAACGAGGCTCGCAAAGGACGAGGAGGAGGCATGAGAGGAGGCCGAGCGGGAGGAAGGGGACCAGTATGATGCTACAACTATGACCAAGAGGGCCACGTAGCTAGGGAATGTCCACTTCCTAAAAGACCCTGGTTTTCTCAGTGCAGGGTTAACATGCACGCAACAGAGCACTGCCTAGAGCTCATTAAAATATGGGAAGAAAGAGCCAGACAAAGAAGAACAAATATGGTAAATGTAGAGCCGAGAATAATAGAGGCTCAAGCCATGCATAACGTGGCCATACTGACGAGAGGAGGAAAAAGAACTGGGGAAGATGCAAAAATTATGGACTCGATAAAATTGGTAAGGCCAACATCTCCAAAGCCAATGTTCAGGCTAGAAAGACAGAAGCAATTCTTTCAAGAAGAAGTGGAAACGTTTGCCCAACATGGGGGGAGAAAAGGAATTGAATTGCCACAAACCAAGGATGATAATGAGAACCAAGCTAGTTCAAGTACTACAATTGAAGAATGGTTCCATCTATTTCTAAAAATTGTTAGCAACACGCCAATGTTAGAACAATTAAAGCAGAACCTGGAAAGAGTAGTACAGAAGGCCACAAAGCCAAGGGAGTCAACTGACACAACAGAGAAATATATACGAAGAGTGAAGAGAAATAAGAGAAGGACAGGAAAAGAGTTCCAGGTTAATACTCAAGTTGCAAGATTCCAAATTAAGGATACAATGCTTGACCTAGGGTCCAATGTAAATATCTTGCTGAGAAAAACATGGGAAGCATTGGGGAAGTCGAGGCTAACATACTCACCAATTCAAATCCATATGGCGAACCAGTACTTCATTGTGCCCATAGGTAGATTGGAGGAGGTCAAAGTTGACATTTCAGGAGTAAAGACATACACGGACTTTGAGTTCATCGGCATTATAGGAGACAAATATCCCTATCCAGAATTACCAGGGATCGACTGGGCTTTTGAAAAATACCCAGTAATAGATTTAAAGAAGGAATTGATGATCTTTGAGGATGGAGAGGTCAGAGTCACCCGATCGCTCGACCCGTATCAAGGTCCCCGATACACAGATTTTTTGGATAACAGAGAAGATGCTCAGCTTCTTAACCATCTTTATCAAATGACTGCAGGAAAAAGGGAAGATTACATCAACCCGACGGCGGGAGGATCTGTAAGTTGGAGAAGCATTCAAAGCTCAGACTTGGGCTTAGAGATAGCCTGGGATGATTGGAAGTAAGGGGGATATGAGACCAACACAAGAAGATGCACCACCATTATAAGAATCAATTGGATCGGAACTGAGGTAAGAAATTACCCAACTTTATCCAATATGAACGCTGTAAATACTTTCATTACCAAAATAGAAGATAAAGTACCAGAGGATCATAGGGTCCCACTCATGGACGTGGCCTTACAATCCACATCTGCAAGATGGTGGAGTAACCACCGCAACTCACTGTCGCGATGGGACAGAGTTGTAGCATCACTGAAAGCTAGGTTTAAGCAAGAAGAAGGACCACAATGCACTCAAAAATTCCAAGGGGACTCACATCCCAGAAATAATTTGGAAGGGTGTGAAGATCAATGGAACACTGCAAGGTACCTGCAGGAGCTATGGGTCCACAGGTTTATACACTCATTGGATGTGATTCCACAAGCATGGTATCTAACGGAAGAGAGGAAAAGGGGAACTAGCACTTGGCAAGAAGTTACAGGGAAATTTACACAGTGCTTATTATTTGAAGGAAGAACAAAACCAGTCACCCAAGCATTACAGGCCATTAAAAGGGTATTTTTCTTCCCATAGAATTAGGAGGAGGATGAGCAAACAATCCCGAACCAAAGCATCCAGCAGTTGGTAGCATGCAAAAAGATAAACAGTGAAATGGACGATGATGATCTAGAGGGACTTAGACATCTGTACTTTGAAGAAATAGAGGGGGAGCATGATATTCAGGAAGAACTGACAACCGAAAGAATTCATCTGCTACCACCCAAAACCAAGAAAATGTACATTGGGACTGAAGAAAAGCCTAAACTGACATCAATCAAGGATTACTGGGATGCTGAGACTACCAAGGAAATATTCAGTCTACTACAAGAATATGAGGACTTGTTCCCATCATCCGTATCAGACTTGAAAGAAATCAAAGGGGACATGGGATAAATGTGTATAACTCTGAAGCCCGATGCAAGACCAATCAAACACAGACCCTATTGGTTGAATCCAAGGGTGAAGGAAAAGGTTAAAGCAGAAATCAACAAAATGCTAAATGGAGGGATAATCTTCATGGTGGAGGAAGCTGAATGGGTAAGTCCCATATTCATACAAAGAAAAAAGGATAAGGAAGAAATCCAAGTCTATGTTGACTATAGGAGCTTGAACAACACCTATATACATGACCCATTCCCCACCCCGTTCAGTGACGAAGTCCTAGACAATGTTGCGGGGAACGAGGCGTATTATTTTATAGATGGGTTCTCAGGGTACCATCAGGTAAGGATAGCTGAGGAAGATAAGAAAAATACAAATTTCACCATCGAATGGGGCTCCTTCGCGTATCGTGTAATGCCATTCGGTTTGAAGAATGCGCCAGCAGTATTTTCATGCATTGTGATAGCAGCATTCCACAACTACATCCACAAATTCCTGGAGGTTTATATGGACGACTGGACTGTCTATAGCCTCTTAAAATATCATGAAATGCTATTGAAAATTATTTTTGATAGGTGTAGACAACTACATATTTCATTGAACCTAAAGAAGTGCATCTTTGCGGTGTCGTTTGGAACATTGCTAGGACACGTTGTATCCAAACAAGGAGTTTGCATAGATCCAGCAAAGGTAGCAGTGATAATTAACATGGAAACCCCAGAAACTGTGAAACAGTTAAGGTCACTGCTAGGCCATACAGGTTACTACAGGTGATTCACCTGCAACTACGCAAAGATAACAACTCGATTGGAGAAGTTGTTGCGGAAATCAGAACAGTTCAACTAGATAGAGAGTTGCGCGAAGGCCCTAAACACTTTGAAGGAAAAGTTGGCGAGTGCGCCAATATTCGTTCATCCAGATTGGGACAAGAAATTTCATTTCCAAATCGATGCTTCGAGCATCCCACTCGGAGCGTTTCTACCCAACCAGGGGACACTACAGTTGATCACCCGGTGTACTTTGCAAGTCAAAAATTATCAACAGCGGAACGGAACGACACCACAACAAAGCAGGAAGCATTAGAAATGATGTATTCCCTTCAAAATTTCTGCCATTACTTGCTAGGAGGTATGTTCAATTTTTTCACAGACCACTCAGCTTTGAAGTACCTAGTAAACAAACTAGTCTTAAAAGGAAGGATCTGCAGATGGCTCCTACTCTTTCAGGAGTTCACCTTCGAGGTGATTGTCAAACTTGGGTGACTGAACATGGGACCAGATCACCTGTCAAGGCTAAAAAATGGAGAAAACGAAGGATCTTTGGATGATCAGCTGCCAGACGTTGATCTTTTCAGAGTAGAAGCCATCCTAGAATACCTAAATCAGATCACAACCTACCTTACAACAGGACAGTGCCCAAAATAATATACCGTAGTACAAAAAATACACCTAGTAGTTCGAGTAGTAGAGTACCAGCTCATCGCAGGACACTTGTACAAGATGGGGCTGGATCAAATCTTATGAAGATATGTCCTAGAGCATGAGAGGGAAGTCGTACTGTGGGAGTGCAACTCTGGAGTTGCGGGAGGACATGTAGGAGCTAAACCGACAACTAGGAAAGTACTGCAGGCGGGCTTATGGTGGCCGACGGTACACATTGACAGTAAGGTGTTTGTAAAGAAATGTGATGTTTGCCAGAGGACGGGACATCTTTCGCACAGATATGAGCTTCCACTGCACCCACTAAAAGAACTGCAACCATTCGAGAAATGGGCAATCGATTTTATAGGCCCAATTGCACCTGTTGCAAGACAATCACAGGCCCGGTATATCATCACAGCAATAGACTAGTTGACAAGATGGGCAGAGGCAATTCCAGTCAAGGATTGCACAGCTGAAACAGTGGCACAATTCATATTTGATAACATAATCAACAAATTTGGCTGCCCGAAAATTCTGACAAGTGATCAAGGTACGCATTTCATGAATGCTACCATTAAATCCCTGCTCAAAAGCTTCATGGTACAACATCATAAGAGGAGGCCTTACCATCCACAAGCCAATGGTATAGTAGAGGCATTCAAAAAAATCCTGGAGAAGGGCATAACAAAAATCTGTAATGCTCAACAAGATGATTGGGACGAACGTATACTAGCAACCTTGTGGGCATACAGAATGACTGTCAAGAGGATCAATAACCAAATGCCATTTCAGCTGGTGTACGGGAGAGAAGTCGTAGTACCAGCAGATTTTGTCATACCCAACCTTCTAATCGCAACCTCACTCCCGCTATTAGAGGAAGACTCGCTAAAGGAAAGGTTACAGGAACTACAGGTGCTGGAAGAAGATAGGTTTTTAGCAGAATTCCACCAAACTGTCCAGAAGGAAAGGCAAAAAGCGTGGCACGATTGCCATATCAAGCACAAAACTTTTAAGGTTGGCAGAAAATTTTTACTCTATGATAGTAAGTACTAGAAGTTCCCAGGGAAACTACAAATGCATTGGCTAGGACCATACCACGTAATCGACCAGATTAGCACAACTGGATGACCAGGTATTGCCAGGATGGGTGAATCGCAGACGCCTGAAACCCTACGATGAGTAAGTTCCGCATTTCATTTTCAATAAATCTCGCAACCGGTAGGAGTCAGTAGGGTATACTAGACTATATTAGATAGAGTCAATAACTCTCCCACACCCAAGAAGAGATTAGATAGGACTCCCAATAAAGAAATTTTGTAGCACAAGAAAAATTCAATGTTGAGTTGCGGAGATCACAATGCAACCAGTGGTGGTCGGGGGGGGTAGTGTCCAGCATGTCATCCACGTTAGAAGGAAAAGCATGTCAAACATCATTCCATCATCATTACTCATGGTACCCATGTCAGTCCGTAGGGTTACTGAGATTTGAAAAATAATTGCCATAATTAGCATCATCCATACTGCAATAAATTTTCCATATTAAGCCATAATCACCACCCATCACGTCTACCCAAAACCTGAAGCCACATTCAGCTTTGTTAGAACTCATCTAAGCCCGGTAACTAATCGCACGATTATAGCCACGGGGGAAGGCAAGGAAAATTAATTAGTTATGGGGTCTTATCAGCCTCATGCGTGTCGGTTACTTACATAACCTGCATGAAAGAAAGCATGAGAAGGCCAGAGAAGTCCGAGTTAGAACCAGAAACAACAAACGTAGAAAGGGAAACATCACCAGAGAAAGAGTAGGGGAGGTGTCCAAAAGCAGGAATACATAAAGAAAGAGGAGGAATAGCTCTGTGAGTGTACCAGAGAAGATCTAAAATGACCAGGGTAGCACCAGCAATTGTTGAGCCCGAGCTCGATGAAACGATTTAGAAGATGGAATCCCTGGTAGGCAAATATGATAGTGCCTCATTGATTGATATCGACCTAACAGACTCCTTCCAATTTCCAGCAATGAATAAATAGGTCTACATGGAGAATTATGCTACTGAAGTGGTACAGGAAGCAACAAGAATACTTCCAGAGTTCAGAGGTGGGTAGTAGTCTACCATACTCAACCTAAGGAACCTACTAGTGTTTGGCACTACAGGGGCTGCAATGTAGTGCACCAAGTTTCTGCTGAGTAGAATTCACAATGGGTTGCTATTGCTGGGAAGATAAATCCTAATTAACATGGAAGACATTCATAGATTGACCGGGTTGTCGCAGGAAGGGAGAGACGTCTCCACGGCTTTCCAGACTGTGTCCAAGAGAGCAAAGAAAGCAGGGGTTTGTGACTACTACCAGAAGTATGACACCAAGAGAGGGGTAAAAGGAGACAAGATAGACTTAATCAACAACCCAGTGATCAAGTTTTCCTGCTATTTGATTGCAAGCAAAACAATGAGACACTACACCAAAGGGGAATGTAAACTAGATACTATCTCAATTGTGGAGCATTATCTCCAGGGGGCACAGCTGAACTAGTGCTCAATTCTTCTTAATGAGTTGTTAGAAGCATGTGAGGACAACTATAAGAGGGTCATGGGATTCATCTACGGTTACATTATAATGGTGATGGCCATGTGGAAATGGAAATTTCCAGGAATCAGGCAACCACTAGAAGTGGCAGCAGGCCAACCACTAGCAATGAAGTTCACACCCTAGAAAACATCAGGGGACCCCAGCACTAAGGAGGTAAACAAGGAGGCATTCAAATTCTGGTATAGCTAGATGGTGGATGTTGCGATAAGCCAACAAAGGATTCCAAGGACCTTGCTGGATAGTTACGCTGCGCAAGTATGGTTTGGGGTTAACCATAAGCAAACCTACATCCGGCCAGCATGTGTGCCGAAATCGTCCTTTAAGATGAGGTCGTTGAAATTTCAAATCGATGAGCAGGCTTTTCACGCAGAAGTATGCTTGTGGCAAGGAGTAGCAATGGAGATCAGAAGCAGAGTCTACGTCTATTCATTTGATGACATGCTGCTGGATCCATTTCCAAGAGAGACATCAGAGGAAGTGATGGCTAGGATGTCGTGGCTACAATTGACTCCAATCATCGAGTAGATGAATATAAAGGTACAGAGCTTTAACCGAGTAGTCCAAACTTTAACAAGTGACTCTTCTTTGTTTCCCACATTTACAGAATTTCAGGCCGCAAATTTTGCATCCTCTTCCATCGTAGTCCCCCTAGTTACCACCATACCATTGAATTTGTTTAATTCACCACCGGTAGCAATCACAGCTCTCGTCAGAAGAGTAAAGCCTCAAAGCCACCTTAGCCACACCCAAGGCCAAGAAGGTGAAAATCACAATGTCTAGCCAAGTCGTTGATCTCATAGGGGAAGATCAAACACAACTTATGCACATGGGGGTCCCAATCAGAGAAGAGTCAGTGACAGAGCCCCAAACGACTCAGGAGCTACCCCCAATAAACCCCTATTATTTTCTAAATGTTCGTATATTACCTCCTCGCACTCACCAATCATTGGCCACCACCTCATTCACCTCCAAATATCATCCATCTCGCACACCCTCCATATCAGCGACCATATCTGACCTAGTCAGAGTACAAACTAAAACAAACGGAGACGTCGAGGCAGAGGTTAACTCTGGTACAATAGTGGTACTTAAGGCTAACCAAACCCTAGTTGAACATGTTTCTTTTCAAGAAATTTTAAGCCGAGGGGCACCTTTTACTGAAGACACCACAACCTCGACTGAAGAGCTGAATCCATTTCAACAATCAAACCTGATACTTCATCAAGTGCAGCCCAATATAAGCATGGGTAACCCCAGTAATCCGCTGCCGCAACCAACACCACCACAGTCACCACAAGAGAATTCAACAAAGTCCATTGCAAGCATTCAACCGCTTTAAGAGTGACAACCGAATCAAGATATCTCCAGAGCTGAAAGCGTGTAGACCTGGGGCATGACGCATTTATAAAATTTTATCCAGCGGGCAGCACAGCAGGCTCAAGGGCTTCACACAAAACTTCAGAAGAGATTCAAGTAGCAACAGGTACAAATTATCGCGCTTATTGAAGAGCATGAACAACTGAAGATAGAAAAGGGCCAACTAGACATGGTGACCAAGGTCTTCAAGGATCTCTGGCCCACGGTGATAGCCCACAACAATTAGATACCAGGTGACATAGTAGAAGATGATATAGTCAAATGGTCCATTCACATCTGAGTGGACCGTTCGAACCTCAACCGAGAAAACAAGGAACTGAGGGGAACATTGGAGACCAGGCCCACGCTATCGGACCCAGTGGTAATTTACACAGAGAAGATAGCAGAGCGACAAACACAGGTAGCTGGGATGCAGGAAGTTTTGAGTACTGTAGCAAAGGAAGCATATGACCTACTGAAGGTTCTACATGAATGTTTAACCTCACTCACCATGAAGTCACAGCCAGTTTCAGAAAAACTACAGCAGATATCAAAAGAGATTCAGGAAGCCACAGACCCAGGCGGACTCGACCAACTGTACACTCAAGCGGAGAAGCTGGAAGTCCAGATACAACAAATTGAGGAGAATTCAGCCACAACCAAGTAAGCCCTCCGAGAGCTCAAGCAGCCGGTGAAGATCACTACACAAGCAATGTATTAAATAGCCGCCGAGGCCAACGTTCAGATCAATAATGACTTTGGTAGTCTACCGGCCATCGCAGGAGAGAAAGAAGTCACTCAGGTCACAATAGAAACGAACTTGCTCATTCAGGGATGGCAGCAGGCCATTGCTAGCTTCTGAGAGCTGAAAGAATCCGCACTCACAAAGGTCCCAGAGTTGGGGCCCTTGTTTGGACACGCAGAAGAAAGGGAGTAAACAGAACGGGCTACGGAGACAAGCGGACTAATGGAGACCAAGGCAGTAGGAAAAAATTGACTCGGGACGAGTCAATAGGATGTTTTTGGGGCCTGTTGGGGCCCTTGTTTTGAAATTAAACAGTTTTGTGTTACGGAGAAGAGGTGGTAGAACGCAACCATGGTAGACAGAGAGCTGTCACGGTTGTAGAGATCTAAAGAGCAGGTGGGGCAGCTGTTGCGGAAGCAGGTACAGATGTAGAGGGAAGCGGAAGAAGACAATCAATGGAATTCCCAATAATCATGGAAAAGCACTAAACTGTCGAGCGGAAAGGAAGGAAGGACTGTAAGTCGCGTTGGCAACGGAACAAATAGGCAGCTGGCCAGCGGATAAAGGAGGTTGGCTTAGTAGAGATCAAGGAATAGGAGCCGTAGGAGAGCTCTGTTCATGTTGTGTTGTTCTGTTCTCTCTCCCTTTGATCCTTGCTATTCTATCTTACGAGATGAGATTGTAATCAATTATGCCAGGAATGCTCTGAGGAGCATTGTAATCATCTTTTGCTATTAATGAAATACTTTCTAATATAAGGTTGATGTTCTATGTTCTGCCTTGTGTTATGGCTTAGTGGAACATGGGGGCTATTTTAAATTTTTGGTTAATTGTCTGATCATGTGCATGAGTATTGTTATTTGTCTTGTATTCACACTTCCTCGAAGTACTTAGTTTTGTATGGGTTATGCATCTGCCATGCTCAATTGATACCTGATCTGACCCCAACCTTAGTAAGGTCGTGGCACGCCTCGGGTGAGACTCTCTGTTCCTTGGAGCAGGGTGAAAATGCTGGCGTTGTGCTAGACTACTGCAGAAACCCTTGTTGGCCTCCCTCTTGAACTTGGGTCTAGCCCCTCAGACCTCTTTTCTTGCCAACACATCTTCAACACAACACAAATGGATCTTAATAGGAAAATATTACTTTACCAAATGGATTGAAGCACTCCCAAGCAGAAAAACTACTGACCTCACTGTTATTTAGTTTTTATACATAGGGGAATTTTGAGGTCTAAAATGGGCCTCCTAAGGAAATTATAAAATAATAGTGGAAATAATGAAACAACATTAGATTACATCATCAAATTTTAGAGGGAAAAAAGGAAAAACTATTTTTTCAACTCATATTTTCAACTTATCTCCCTGTGATTTTACTTAAATTTCGAGCAGCAATACTTGTTGGATGAAAATTTTGATTCCTCATCCAAGGAGTACCCATGTTGCATACTTTCAATGGACCGTTATATATGAAAAATGAGAAATACATCATGTTTCATACTTTCGATGGACCCTACTACACGAAAAATGATAATTACATGAAAAACATGATTGTAATCACATGTTTTCATGTATTTCTCAATTTTCATGTAGTAGGGTCCATCGAAAGTAGGCAACATGGGTACTCCTTGGACGGCGAAGTAAAATTTTCATCCAACAAGTGCTCTCGCTTGCAATTTGAGTAAAACCTTAGGGAGATAAGTTGAAAATATGAGTTGAAAAAGTAGTTTTATTATTTTATTATTTTTTAATATTTTTACTTATTTACCCCAAAAATGATGAATCATCCCCCATGGCTGACATCATCATCTTGAATCCTATTGGTTCTTATAAAGTTTATTTTGGTTGTGCATTTTTTTCAGGAGGCCCATTTTAGACCTCAAAATTCCACTAATAAAACATCATTTCCAGGTTAGTCCAAAAAGAATTATTACTGATAATGCAAAGTGTTTCAAATTTAAGAGGCTAATAAAATTATGTGATGACTACCATATCAAACTTAGTCATTCCATAGCCTATTATCCTCAAGGTAATGGACTGGTTGTGTCCTCAAACAAAATCCTAGTCAGAATGATCAAAAAAATGTTGGACGACAACAAGAAGGCTTGGCATACAAAACTTAAGTTTTCCTTGTGGGTAGACTGGATCAATACTAAAAGGTCAATTGATACTGCTCCTTTTCAGTTAGTATATGGTGTTGATGCAACATTTTTGGTTTCAATTGGAATCCCTTCTATGAGATATTTACAGGAATTAAGAGAAGAACCAAATCATCTAAAAAGAAGGATAAATCAGTTAATATAAGTACACGAGAACGTATAAAACCTGTATGAAAAGTCTCAAGAAGTTCAGAATCATATCAATAAATACTTTGACTAAAAGACAGAAGAAGATGACTTTAAATGCCAAGATCTAGTTTTGAAATGGGATGCTCGTATTGAGGAAAAAGGTAATCATGGAAAGTTTGAAAACATTTAGAAACGGCCATACAGAATTCTAGCTTTCTGTGGTAAGAAAAAATTCATTCTAGAAGATATGGAAGGAGTATTGCTGCCTGGAGGTCTAGTAAATGCAAGTTTCCTGAAATGTTACATCTCCTGAACAAATAATGTTTCAAAATTCATTGTAAATACCCATATTTTTTAAGTACTTGCAGGTGTGGATGAGCATTATGAGGAATTTGGAACTCGGGGAGAAGGCCTTGAGGCTATGATGATGTTTATAAAAAAAAAATTGTTATGAAACAATTAAGTTTTTGAAATTCCAGAGTGTGTAAAAATAACATGTTTTGAAATATTAGTTTCTTTATCTAGAGTCAGTGAAAGTTTTGTTTTGAACAAGATTTTTTGTGATAAATAGGCTTATGGTCTTGTTGAGGCCTCGGAATTCTGTTGCTATAACATGGGGGAAAACCACCCAGTCCGGACCTTAGAGCAAGTCCTTTTCTGTTTGGTGTGGTGGCTTCGACTGGGGATGAAGGGAACAGTTTCCCAATAAGGATGATTTTGGGGTGTGTTTTGTTTATACAACATGCAAATGGGATATTATTTTAATCTATCACATGTATTTATATAACACTTATCTATTCTACTATATACTCGGGGTGTTTCTTCCTTTATGAGATCTTAAAAGATATCCTCCAACTATTATTAATGAAGATTATTTAATAGTTGAAAGAGATGAAAATTATGTAAAGATGATTCTTTTAACAAAATAGTTTGATTAAAAGAATTGTGAAAATTGTATCGCATTCATATGTGTGATTATATATCAGATAAGAAATCAAAGACAAATATTAGTACATAAGTGCATTTAACATTCATTTATGCTAACACTTCAAATATATAATGCAAATAAAAATATAATTGTCAATCTAGAAAGTAAAACTTAATATAAATGAATAGAAGTACCATATATATGAAGTCTTACTCATATAAACTGACAAATAGATTTTATGCTCCTCTGCACGTTCAATCAATTTAAAGATTAGAATAGTGCAACATCAATTAAACAGCTTCAAATGTCAAAAGATAACAGACTCTATTCCATTAATCCATCAAAGCATTTACAAACTTAGAGAGTGCATTCTTTGCAAAGTTTTTTGAAACATTTTTGGACCCTTCTCTAAATGCATGAGAAGGGTTTAAATACTAAACTAAAATATGTTTAAAAATAGATTATTACATAAAAATAAAGGAGGTTTCAAACAACCATCCTCGTAAAGAGAAAACTTCAACTACAATCTAGAAAAATAAAGTAACAACACAACTATGAGTTTTGATCCTCCTTTTGGATTTGATCCTGAAGTTGAAAAATATCTAGCATGGGTTTAAGTTGAGCTGGTTGTGAAATTATCGATTCGACTTAGTTGTTGAATACTACATTTGAAAGTGTTGACTGCGACCTTTTTTTTTAATCAGTTAATGACTGTCGGGTTTGGTACCGATGATAAGGTTTGATCAGAAAATTCCAATAATTTTCTTGATCAAACTCATTTAATTTTTAAATCATTTCTTCCTGCATTTATATATTTTGTCTCCACTGTGCTTCTAAAGGCTTGATTTTTTAGAGCACTTCTGATGTGGACTCTTTGATAAGCTCAGCTTTCAAAAGTTGTTCACAAGTAGATTCAATAATTTCCTTTGTTAACCTTGATGCTTTTGCTGTTGCATTGTCTGATTGTCTTAGCTGTGCTTCCTAATCTTTAAAGAAAATTTCCTTGTGAAATTTATCTACCTGGGGTAGATCAGATTCCTTACCTGAGTTTGAGGCTTGCTATTGAATGAATTCATTAATTTTCTTCTCAATTTTCTCACACTCAAGTTTCTTGATAGCCACTTGCTCGATCAAGATTTCACTTGAATCATAATAAGAGCTAGTGATTGAAGCTTGTTTGCAAAATACCTCTTGTTGTTGTTTTAGCTTAGTATTCAATTCCAATGCTTCTATTTTGAATTTCTCTAACTATGGCTGGATTTTTAATTTGTTCATTGTTGCTTCCAGTTGTGTTTCCTTTTATGTAAGTTGCACTTAATGCTCCAAAGTTAATCTTTCAAAATATTTTTGAAACTGAGACATTTTCAATTCCATTTGCCTACTGGAGTTAGAATTTTCTTGATCTAATAATCTCTTTAAATCTTGTATTCTCTCTTCTCTTTTTTTCAGTAACAATTGAAATTCAGTGGCCTTGTCAATAGTGGCATTAGCATATGCCCTTGAAAATTATGATAACTTAGTTAATTTTTCAGTAGGATCAGCTAAGGGATCCTTCCATAGAACATCAATAAATTCATTTTTGATATTTGAAACAGTATCATCCATTCTCCTCCTTTTTCTTCTCTTGACTAAAGCCTTATGACTAGGACTATAGAAGACATCCAGTGAAGGAATTTCTTCAATTTTTAAAACTATCTTCTCTTTGGGGTAGGCCAGAATGATCTCTCGATCATGAGTTTTAGGTACCTATTGTAGCGGAGTTGCATTTTCCACTAATTTCTGAGAATTTTTTGGCGTCTGAAAACTAGTAGATTGATTAATATTAGGATTTGGTTGTGACATTTGCATTGCCTTAGAAAAATTATCCCATTCATTCTTTGAATCCTTTGGCTGAGATTTTTCTGCCTGATCAGGTGTATTTTGGTTGTGTTGAATTTCTTGGGAAGAGGATCTAGTTCCATTAATTCTTCCTTTCTCTTGCATTTATTATCTTCGATTACTTTATCAATTAACTTTTCTGGGCTCTCATTTCTATTTTTGGATTCATTATTAGAATGATCTGAATTCTGGGAATTATGTTCTGATTGCCCTGACTCATCTTCAAACATGCCTTTAGCTTCATTATCCAAGCTAATACTTGAAGTCGGTCTATTGAAATCTTCAATAATCAATAAATCCAAAGGAATCATTTCCAATCTCTTGTTTCTGTATGCTTGAAAGGCTTCAAATTCATCTTGATTGAGTTGACTGGATGCAGTTTTTAGTACATCTGTAAACTTTTCAATGTCTTGAAAGAAATCATCAAATCTATCTATTTCTTTCAAAAAAGGCTTCAATTTTAGCTCTGTGGTGAAATTCTTAATCATATCATTGGGGTCATATGGTCGCTTTGGCATTACAGCCAAATTCAATAAATTAACATTTGAAACTTCCTTGAAGGTATGACCAATATCAAAAAGTGCAAAAGTACCACACTGCTTAGGGAAATTAGGCAAGATTGCCTTCTTGGCATCTTTGAGTTGCTTTGAAATACCATTTACTACAAGTTGATAAGAAATTTCTCTAGAAAGTAGCTTGTCATGAACATAATAGGGTAGGACGTGGGGAGAAGCATAGCTCCCGAAAAATCTGACATAGGTGAAAATTTCTTCGGCAAACCATGTGGAAACAGGTAAAATGTCTATACTAGCCTCTTTGGAAATCCTAGGGGCTTTCTCATTGAATATAATCTGGTGCATAGGTAGTATGACTCTATGACAAATTTTGTAAAAATGTAGATGAAAATCTGACTCCCAAAGGGCTCTATGGTAAATGTGGATTGGAGTGGGGTCTTGGGTTGTCCACTTCCATCCCATGGTAGGAAAACTCGAACAAAAGAAAATTGTGTCTATGACATAAACACTCATTTAAAAGGGGGGTATTTCCCTAGAGGAAACACTTCTTTTACTTCTATATTCCATGATACTTCTAGCAAAATTATCAGACAGGATATTTTCCCAATTCAGAATTAAATAATTGACTATTGTGTCAATTAACAAGACCGAGTCTATAGAAAACCTAGTAGCATCAGGCTTTGCAAATAATCTAGACAACATTCCAAAAGCATAGAAATAAGGGGAAGGAATTTGTGCTATTGGGTACATATCGAGTTTGTGTCGTTTTAGCTTGCCTTGGCCATCCTTCCATTCCTTTATAACTTTCATTAGGTATGGATGTTTCTTTGTAAAGCTTTGAAAAAAAGCTTTGTCATAGTTCTGCTGCGAGATGGGTAAGTGATACATTGTCCTCAAATATTCTGTCGTGAATGAACCAATATTATCGTCCTTTGAATTCTTAAATGTCCTATATTCTATGTTCAAGTGGTCAATTACCCACTTAATGTAATATTCCCAATTAGCCATGAGCTAGTTGGAATATTAATTTTTGTTTTTTCTTTCTTGTTTGATGAATAAGAGGATATGGAGGTCCATAAATCTCCTTAGTATGAATAAAATCAATGCCAATTTGAAAGCAGGACATCTTGGCAGCTTAATTGAGAACCCTTGTGTGTGAAAAGGGGTTGGAACACCCAGACTGGGTCAACTTTGACCAAATCAACAACGCTATTAGGGAGTAGTGGCATTCATTGAGGGACATCACAGTTTTAGATGGAGACTCTTTGCATGGAAGTAGTGTCATAAATGAATGGGGCTTAGGGTTAGGAAGCTCATAACTTATATAAGGAAGAGGATGGTAACCAAATTTCATTATGGATGAATGTATGTTTATGTTTTGATATATGGTCTATTTAGACATATATAGCTTTCTTCAATTGTTTAGCTAAGATTGCAGTGATGTTTAGCACATGGTGTTCCTGATCGGGAATCCCACCTCTATCCTTGAGAGGCCATAGGAAGAGAATTGCACTATATTTCCACATTCAGGCATTAGGCCAAACTCCATCTTTCATCTACAGTGCAGATCATATTGAGGGTTGTGTTGTGTTGCAGGTTGCAGCAGTGGAGAACACATTTGGGTCACTTCAGTGCTTATTTTCAGTGGAGGAGGGTTCCCTTCCATTGGGAGGTTAGTAAGTAAGGCCCTTAATCCTTATTGCAACATCTGGCAATAGGCCACTTATTTATTTGCCCTTACAACGTAGTTTCTGTCTTGGACTGTGTTATTTTCAGGGAGGAGTTGCAAGGTGGTTTCAATACACCATTTGGGGAGGAGGTTTTCTAGAGAGGGGATCAGCCTTTCATCTAGAGAGTCTGTTGGAGAAGGCTAAATTCTTTTCAATATCAGATCAGCCACACCTTTCTAGTTCATATGTTGCAGTGAATCTTCAGCCCTAGGGCTTTGATTCCCATCTTGTATAGTGTTGTATTCCTGAAAACCCTTTTGGGGTTCTTTTCTGGAGGTTGTATAGAGCCTAGATCTACATTTTTTGTATCTTTTGAGGCATATAATAGCCATATATCTTTTGTGTACCCATTTTCTATAGTAGTGCATCTATGACTGTGTTGTAGTAGTCTTCTGACATTTTTGATATAGGAGCAGCACCTCTTATTGAGGGTTTTTACTCATTGGAGGCTCATTGTATCTTGTTCTATGCTTTATGGCCCATTATTTTATACATATATGCTGCTATTATGATGAATGAAGAAGCTCCATATTGGTCTCTCATTTTTATGTGATGTTTTACACTACTATTCCAAAATTTTGTTTTATATTATTGCTTTTCCCATTTGGGAATATTACACTCAACCATATCTGTATAGGGAAGAATCTTCGGCCTCATTGCTATTTTGAAGGAATGAGCATGAAACTAAAAAATAAAACGAGTCTTAAGAAACCAAAGTGCCTATTGTAACAATTTTGGTTATTACCCTTGGAATTTCACTCTCGAAGAGTTGGTACATTGCCTCCCACAAGGAACTGCCACAATCATTGTTGTAGGTGGTATCTCGGAATAAGGCAGACATATCTGAGTCTTCAGTAGATGATGCTTAGGCAATTAATTCCTTTATTTTCTTGTTCATCCCTGTTATCCTTTCTCTGTTAAGAGGTTTCCTAAATTCAAGTGAACAAAGCAAACTTTAGATCTGAGGTAAATGGAGAGAAGGATAGAGTTAAAGCGATATAATCACAAATCTGGCTTTCAATCATTAAAAACATGTTCGAATTAGATATGAATCTTTCAAACCTTAATCCCATTAAATGTTGTTAATCACCCATAATTCTTCCAATCAAATCTCTTACACACCTTTATGTAAAATGTCTATTCAATCAACTTAAGACGTTAGATCTTATATCTGGTTGATTAGATATGAATAATTTCACGCACTTGAGAAATAACTATCAATATCACATATTGCAACCCAAAACTATTTCTATTACTTATGTTTTCTGTTACTGATGAATTTCGCGAAATGTAATCTGCGCAAATCACAGATCGCAATTTCCATATGGTAATAAAACTTGCATTTGGTTATTCGCTGTGAAATGAAAAGTGTGCTAAGGAATCACGCTGATGCATTTTATCAGACATTTGATTTTTTATGTTTGTTGCTTTATTAATTTGTCGAGTCCGGCTCATCGCGACTCTTACCGAATTGTTATAAGTTGATCGTTTTACAAGGTGAGATGCCATTTCTTTTTAAAGTGGTGTTTAAAGCTTTTGTGACCAGAGTTTTATGTGACTCAAAAAAGGTTTAGCGCATATCTCATCTCGCAACAATTAATATGTTTTAAGTTGTTAGGTTTGTAAGCTATGTGATTTGCGATGAGCGCTAAGAAATCAAAGCGAAAAGGGAAAGAACTTTATTTCCTAAAGTTTTTAGACTTAGGCTAAGATAAAATCAAACAAATAAATTTCCTATTTATTTTAAAGGGTCTCCATTTAGTGAAACTAAATGGGGATGTTGTATAATACAACAATTGGTGATTCACTTGGGAGAACCAATTATCTTTGATTAATTTTTTGAAATTTCTAAAAACTTTTTCGAAATAAAAATAGTTGCAGGAATGAATTTCAATAAATAATATCTCACTAAGAAATAAAATATCTCTTAATTCTAATTCATAAGAATTCATATTTAAAAATAAAAGTATGATTATCTATATCAATCTTTACTCAGTTCAAAAAGATGAAGCAGGTGGCTCTTTCAGATTAGCTTTATAAATATATGCTCTTTTATCACAGGTAGAGCCTTTGATCCAATAGGCAATTAAGCTTTTGGTAGGGATACCTTTTACCCAAAAATGATTCATTGTCCCATATAATCTTTCTTAAAATCTTCAAAAATAAATTCCAACCTTATATACTTTATCTCTTTTGGAACTTGTTTTCTTTTTTGTAGATATTTTCTATTGTACTTTTATTTAATTAAAAGCTATTGGCTTGGCTTGGTAACAAAATATTGACAATGCCATTCACTGGGTTTTAATTAAACTGATCAAGCTGGCTCTTTATGAGACCCCTTGTCCTTTTGATATAATTTCAACTCATTACCCTGTTTTGGTAGGCAGTGTTGGTAATGTCAGTTCAATTATTTCCCTATGAACATGGTAAACAAGCGCTTGATGAGACTTATTATATTCTAAGATTTTTAGCATAATTTTTTGAATTTATTTCTAAAAATTGATAGTTTTTCCTGGATGGGGTGAATAATTGGTCCTTTTGAGGATTCTGGATGATAAATTTTTTGAGTTTTAAGATTGCTTATCTGTAAAAAAGTCTTTACTATGTTAAAGATTCTTTTCTTGACTGATAACAGAGTAACCATGCTTTATAAAGATGAGAGTTCATCAGAGAATAAATAACTTCAGACAAATTGCATCTTTCAGTAAAATAGAATCTATTTGATATTCGAATCTTTCGATTATTTCCTTAACTTTTCTTATTTCTATAAGCGACAAATCAAAAATATTTTCTGAGATGTTTACTTGAAAAGCCAAAAATCAATACTACGCAATTTTTATTTTCCTAAGGAAAAGAAAAGACAATAATATATAGAGAATAGAAGGGGTTACCTCCTATGAAAAGTATTTCTTTAAAATCTACCCATTAATAGGAAAAGAATCTCTTTTGCCTGATAGATCTTGTAATAAAAATGTTGATGGGCCTATTTCCTTAATGATTTGAAATGGACCTAGCCACAGTCTTTGAAATTTGGTGTGTTTACCTTTTTCCTCATGTTCTTTGTCCCATTTCAATTCCAGATCACCAATTTGAAAGTTTTTTGGAGTGACAGAAGTTGGATCAAATGAAGCTTTTACTATCTGTTGATGATGTTCATGAGTAACTTTAGCTTTTCTCTTTCTTCAAGTTTGAGAATTTGAAATTGTCTCAGTTGCAAGGAAGAAGAAGGAGATTCATCAATAAATTGAACTAAGGAAAGAGAAGGAATAACTACATTGGTTGGGAGAACAACTTATTTTCCATAAACAAGATTGAATGGAGAAGTGCCAATAGAGGCCTTCTGAGTTATTCGGTCTGCCCAAAGAGGAATTGTTAATGACTTGTGCCAATTTCGTTGGTTTTTATCAACAGTTCATTTGATGATTCTAATAAGTTTTTTATTTGCGGATTCTGCTAAACCATTTAATTGTGGATAATAATTTGCAGAATACTTAAGTTTAAAACCTCTTTTAATTTCAAATTCTATCATAGTAGCTCCTGAGAAATAAGATGCATTATCGAACATTAAAGCAGTAGGTAAACCAAACCTAGTTATGATAAATTGATCAATGAATTCAATAATATTCTAAGAGTTGGCTACCTTTAATGTAATTTCTTCCACCCATTTAGTAAAATAATATATAGTTGTGAGAATATATTTATGATTTTTGGAAGAGCTAGGAACGATCTCACCAATTAGATCTAATCCCCATTGCTCAAATGGTTGTTCGATATTAACTAGTTGTAATGGGAAGGTTGTTTTCCTTTGTCTTCCAAATGAACTTTGACAATTTTACATTTTCTTGCATATTAATGAGCATATTTGAAAAGTGTAGGGTAATAGTAACCTACATGCAGGATTTTATGTGATGTTGTATTTCCTCCAAAATTTCCTCCAGTTGGTTCATCATGGAGTTCCTGCAAAACTTTCTCTGCTCCAGTTTTCTCTAAGCATCTTAATAACACATAATCAAAGTTTCTTCTAAATAATACGTCATTGATTATTTAATATTTCTTGGCCTTTAATCTCAAAGCACGTTTAGTTTTATAACTTAGTTGTGTTGGGGCATATACATTTTTCAAATAAAACTTGAGATCAACATATTGAGATTGCACATCATTAAGGATTACCTCTGATATTTGCACATTATTACTTGAATCTGCCTCTTATGATAAATGGGATGCTCGTGTTATCATTCTGCAAAAACCTTGAACCCTAACAATTTTAGAAGGTCTAATTTCTACATCATATTCTTGTAAATCAGTAACCCAATTAGCCATTTTCTCTCCTAATTCTCTTTGCATCAATAGTTGTCTCACTACAGAGAATCGAACTATTATTTTGATGTGATTTTTAAGGAGAAATGGTCTAAAATGATATATATCTTTAAAGACAGCAAATGCTTGTTTCTCAAAAGATGAATAATTTAGTTATGCGCCTTGCAAATTGGAACTGAAAAATGATATTGGTGCTTCAATTTGTTGGTCACTAAGTCGTGTTATAACAACAGTGTAAGATGTATATGATGAGAAGTTGTATAAAGTAAAAGGATTAAGAAAATTGGGGGTAGTCAGGAATGGAGAATTAATAATGAATTGTTTGATTAAATCAATTGCTTCTCTTTTGTTATGTCCCCATTTAAAGACTTTTTTTTTTCTTAATCATGGTTTGCAATGGTAAAACTATTTGCAAAAAGTCAGGGACAAATATTTTTACAAAATTTGTCTGTCCAAGAAACGACTACATAGTTTTCTTGTTATGAGGGAAAGGAATTCTTTTAATCTCTTTGATTCTTTCAGGATCAATATAGATACCTCTCTTTGACACAATGAATCCTAAAAATTTTCCTTCATCTAAAGAAAAATATGACTTATTTGGGTTTAATGAAATTCCATACTTTTTACTTCGCTCAAAGACTTGCTTTAGGTCATTCACATGATTGGTTGTGTTGTAGCTCCTAGAGACAACCTTGAGTTGCAAAATACCAAGCCTAGGACATCTTAAAAATCAGAGGTTAAAAGTGGACAATTGTATAAATTCCTCGGGAAAAATATGGAATGAGGGAACAATGGTTTTGGTGGTTCATGGATTGAGAAGGCCTTGCAGTCGATTCATGTGAATTCCTTATACTGTGAGAGGGCTCAAGAGGCTGCGAGGCTTTGTAGCTTTTAAATGGGCCAAGTATAAAACAATGAGCAGAAATCTTGAAAGTATGCAAAGGCATTGAGAGAGAACGAAGAAGGAACTCGCAAGAGACGGGCTTAAGAGATTTAAGAATCTGTCCCCTATGAACTCAGAGGAAACGCATATAAATGAATTATGGATAACAACAAAGATTCATGGAGTGCGAATTAAGGTAATACAACAAGCTTAATTACATTATTGTTAACACCTAAGCGTTATATATATACGAATTGAAATTGCAGATCAATGGTAGCTACATTACACGAGCCATCAAAGCAAAATAGCATGAAAGATGGTTACACATGAAGAGGATATTATTGATAACCAAAGAAAACAAATACATACTGCTCATTACTCCATCTAGAACCCAAATATAAGCTTTGTATTATATTGAGCTCAAATAACTCTCCCAAATATGTATCTCAGAGCACAGGGAGCACAGTCATACAAACTACAAAAAAATTCTTCCAAAATTCCAGAACCTTTGTTTCATATTAGAACTCACTACATATATATTTCTCCCTTAGGGTTTATGATCGAATATTCTGTCATGATTGACCCACACGGGTGAAACCAAAATATCCTAAAAAACTATTAGAGCGTGCTTCAAGAAATCGCTCCTGGAACAGAAAAATCAAGACAGAATTGGGTGAAATCGGGATTTTACCAACCTAACATCACTATCTAATAGTAAAAAAAAAAAGAAAAACAGTTAGCCACAAAGGCCAAATTCCAGAATCATCAAAGGTGTGATGAGAAGTGGCAGACAGTTTAGACTTCATCATGTAATTCCACTTGTTTTTTGGCATCCTCCACTCTCTGACTCTCATGATCTCCACTCGCTGTTGCAGAACGGTTAGTTGCGCTGTGTACACTGAATTATTTAGTATAGAGCTCTTGGAGGGACTGCATAACTTGTGACTGCGTGTTCCACCAATGAAAGACTCGTGCTGAATTTGAAAACCAAGATCTTGATTTCGGAGGGGGTCCCAAGCAGTAAGCGGTATCGAAGAGGGGGGTGCGAAATGATGAGAGGAAGGCAGGGTGGCGGAAGTGGGAGTGGGTTTAACGGAAGTCATTTACATTGAAATGGGTGAAATACAGGCCACGGAGAGCTATTGATGACGTGGAAAAGTGGTGGGACCCGCACCTGCAAAGTGCATATCGCAAAGTTTATGTGCAAGCATGCGAAGTTTAAATGTCAAGACCTACGATGGGTGAAGTGCGGGGAAGGTGAGGTGGCACGGAAAGTGATGTGGACTGCACCCGTAGATCGCATGTCACAATATTTAGCTGGGATCAGTGGGTGGTAAATGTTAAAAGCTACGGGGAGCGATGTGCGGTGGCGAGGAAGGTGACATGGAGGGAAGGTGGGACCCGACCGCTTCCTGCAGATCACAACTCTTAACACTAAACAATGGAGATAAAATTTAAAGGATGTGAAGTGCGAAGCACGGGGAGGAGGTAAGTGATGCAGAAAATTAAAGTGGGACCCGACTGCATCACAACTTAAACGAAATACTTTGCGGGTGCTTAAGCGGTAAGTTATAAAATGTGCAATATGTGACATGTGACGCGCTAGACGCTGCAAAGTGAGAAAAGGCGAAAGGTAAGGGAAATGTGGAATAAAAGGATTTGCATGCGAATTTGGCAATGCGGTAAGGTTGGACAGGTCCCACCAAATCACATTGACAGAAAAATAAGTTTCAGCTATGGCTTAAGAGGCAAAGGTTAAAAATTGCGGGGGGCGGTGTTGCCAATGAAGAAATGCAATGCGGGAGAGAGGGTAAATGAAGGTAAAGAGGGTATATGAGATGAAGAATGGAATAAATGAAGTTTTCTCACCATTTAAGCCTTATCAACTACATTTTTCCTCTTTCTATTGAACTGAGATGTAGATTGATTCCTTTGAAGCTCTTTGACAGTCAGGACTTTCCTTCCTTTCTCCTTCTCCCATCTATGTGCGGTCACAGGCCAACATTGGCTCTACCTAGGGACAACGTGTGGTTCTTCAGTGCATTGAGAACCTGCAGAACTGAATGCTTGTTTTTTATTGGGCTCATGGAGTCACAAATGCATACTGTAAGCCTGAATTGAAACTAAAACTGAGTTGTGAACTGCCACCTATCAAAACGGAAATCACAGCCACACCCTGAAAATATTGAATGTTGAAATCTGAACTATGCTAAAAATGGAAAGATGCTCATAGTACTGAGCTTATTGGCACTCCTACCTACATCTATTATGATAAAAAATTATACCATCAAATAATAATCAGACTTCCAATGTAACCAGTTAAGCAAATGAGTGCTTAACTGAAATTGGCATCCCATTCTCGTAGGTAGAGAAATGGGTTTAAAACGTGGCAAATTATCTCTTCCACTGAATTTCATAGCTCCATTGATGAACCTATAAAATTATTCCTTCCCTGATGGCTGCAATATACTACCCAAAGGATCATGGTGAACATGCAACATGAGTTTTTCTGAAGGATCTGTAGCAAAAAAACAAACCTCATTCCAAACTGTTTCTTTTCTTGTGCGTTGCCACTGCTTATATTTAGGCAGCAAGGATGACTCTTGTTTCCTCTCCTTTTCCATTATAATCAATTTCTTTGTGTGTTCTTCATCATTTACTTTGTCATATGAAGGCTTGTAGGGGAGCTGCAAAATCTCGATCATCTCGGGTAAAGGATCTCGATTAATAACAACATATTGTGTTTCCTCAACATCCCATGAAGAACTTAATGATGAAGAACTTTTATGAAGGTATGCACACTCAGAAAGAATATTTGAGTGATCTTCAATCAGCAAACATAATTGGTCTTCTTTTGGCAAGATTTCTTGGCTTTCACTGGGCACACTTGATTGGTGTTCAATCTCTGAATACAACACTACTAGCTGAAGGTGCTCTTGTGGATCTAAACAATTAAGCTATGCTACCTCTATTTCTGGATCACTAGAATGTTGTTGATTTTTAGTATTTTCCTCTGGGAAATACTTCATCTCTTCCCCTTCTTCAGGGAGGGTAAGCTCACCTCCCTCTTCTTTAGCATAGGCTAGAAACTTGTTTTCTACATTCGGTCCAAAAACCACCATGGGTTTTTCTTCTTGGAGATTGAAGGGCGTGGGCCCTTTTTCTATAATGGCTTCTTTGGACTGCTCTTTAGGAGGTTCGAGAGATTTCAAGGGTATAGATGTGGGCTTCTTATCCTTGGGAGGATCAACTCCTTGCTTTGTGGAAGTGGATGCAGTGGCCTCATGAGGGATTGGCTCTTCTAACAGCTTCTCCCCTTTACTAGCAAGACTAGGAGGGGTTTGTTCTCTTGATATCGACTCTTCATTTTGTTCTTTCCCTCGAGTTCTCTTTACGGAGGACCTGAGGTCATACTTCTTGTGGAGTTGAGCCTGCATGAAATCCACGAACTGTCTGTAGTAACTGTCAATCTCTTGATCCTCTGGAGGGACTTCTTCTTCTTCTTGTTCCCCTTTCAGGATGGGTTCACCCTCCTCATCATCAAAGTAGGAAAGGAATTGATCTTCTTGGATGTCTGTGATTTCCTCAACCTGTTGTAACAGCTGCAGAGGGGGCCTCCGATATTGAGGATTAAACCCCCAGTTAGGAATCATTTGGTTGGAACGAGGAGGGGGATTTTGGGCCTTCGATTTAAGCTTAACCAACTTATTTGATAGGTTCTTGATCAGCTTATTCATTTCTTCATGTCTATACTCCTCTGATTCCCTCTCATGATTTGAGGTAGAAGCCTCCTCCCCCTTCTTTCTTCTAGCTTCATGTTCTATCTTCCCTTTAAATTTACCAGTAGAAGCAAATTTTGCTTCTACCTCCAATGCATCGGTGTGGATTTGATCGAGAGATGTGGATCTTATTTCTCTTAAGGTGAACCCAAAGCCAGGCTCGAAAGCTCCTACAAAAACCACCTTAGTAGCTACTTGGGGAGGCTTTATTTCAGTGGGGAGGTTATTATAGAGCTTATTGAACCTCTTTATAAATTATTTTACATCATCATTATGTCTCTTCTTGAGAGCATTGAACTCTGTGAGGACATATCCATGGTCCCTCTTTTCTCCCCATTTCAATGTGAAGAAAATTTCCATTTCTTCCCAAGTGTGGACTGTGTTGTTGGCTAGAGAATTGAACCATTTCTGGGCTTCTCCCTCCAAGAATTGGAAGAAAATCCTTAATACCACATCTAAGTGCTCTACATTTACATTCTCGGCAAAAACACAAAATTTTAAAATATGTTTATGCGCATAATTACTATCTTCCCTGGTGAACCGAGGCAACCGCTCTAGATAGTCTTGCGGTATATCATTTAGAGGCTAAGGGAGGGCCAAGGGGGCATACTTGTTCAAAAGGAAACTCAGCACAACCATTTGATTTAGAGGTGGAGGTAGATAGTGGATCTGAATCTGGTGTGAGGTCTAATGAAAGCCAGGATTACTTCTGATTAGGACTATTTTACAGTGGAGTCGCAAGGTGAGTAATGTGCAACTCTCAAGCCATCGTGCTCACCTAATTGAAGGGTGAAGATAATATCGTATCCCAGGGAAAATATTTCTTCATTTGTTTCCCCAAAAATGGCGCCAAAAATATGTTGTAGCTCCTAGAGACAGCCTGGAGTTGCAAAAGACCAATTCCTAGGACATCTTAAAATCAGAGGTTAAAAGTGGAATGTTATAGGTCAATTTGGGCATCATTCCCAATGACCTGGTTAACTGGGCATCATCTCTAGGAATAATGACTAAGGGTCTATCATTCCCTATCATTTCAAGTTCCTACATGCCCTAAGGAAAGAATAAGTCAAATCAAGCATGACTTTCATCAAGTAAAGGTTTCCAAGGTTTGAAGTTTATTATATAGCATATGGGAGCTCACCAACACTGCCTCTAAGGCGACTAAGTGCATTGCATATGCAGGTAGCCCCATGCAAGGCTGCTCTGCAAAGCACTTCTCGACATTCACAGGTGTGTTGGTCACATTGGGAGTGAAATTCTCATTGTTTTGGAATCTCCACTTGGCCAATGCCTTCTAGAAGAGTTCACATGTGTCAAGCTTCGAATCCAAGTGTCCATTTGACATCTACAAGATTGGGAACATGTCTTTCCTTTCATTGGAAAGTCATTGATTGCAAAACAACCTTCAACCTCTCTATAAATTGAGCACAGATCTAAGTGTTTTAGAAGGAAGAATTTGAGTAGAGAAATGCCGGTGGATTTTCAATTGAGTGTTAGATTTGTGTAACAGTTGCTAGAGATATTTATACTATGATGGGGCTGAGGATCGTTGTTGGAAGGGTCACTTCAAATCAGTCATTGGGTTGTAACCTCTCCTTCTATCATCAATAAATAATACAACTTGATTTTCCCTATATGCATCTGTATTGGCTTTGATTTTCCATATTGTAAGATCTTAGTTGATGTATATGGTTTATGCTTTACTGATTTAGCTAAATAACTTGAATAGACATCTATATTATTGCTATCTTCTGTTGTTTTAGTGTTATTCCTTGCAGGAAGCATTTTGCCTACAAACCACTTGAATTTGAAGCTACAATGGAAGCGACAGAAGGAGCCATTTAGAAGTGCTCGAATTACAAGTAAGCCTCTAATCCTTCCTGTGTGTCTACTCTGAGTTAGGAAAGGTAGTTGTATAGTCTTTAATCTATTGCTCTAGACTGCCATTTGTCTAGGGAAGTGTGTTTTATCCGTAATTCACAATGATGTCCAACAAATTGGCAACCATACTGGGGATAATTTCTCTTAGATCTAGGTGATTTAGCCTCTGATTTTCTTTGTTAATCCACCCAATAGTTGTTATTCACAAAGATCAAAATTTTTCAGATATTAATTTGCAAAAGAAGTTTGTTAAAAAGTGGTGTTTTTCCTTATACATTGTGCCCAACGCACTCTTGGATAGGACATAGTGCTTTGCATAGCATTGTCTCCCTTTCAGGCCTGTGTTGCAAAGCACTGTCTCCCCTTAGAGACTACGTTGACTCCTGAAGCCATCCCGATTCCATTGAATTTGTCTTTGCAAGTTGATTCAGTTTTTTTTTTTGCTATGTTTTGAAAATTTTGAACCTCATATTGACTAGTAAATCTATATATTTCTTCCTCCTTTGAAAGAAAATTTGTTTAATGTTTGTTTAAAGCATTTTTCTTTATCATTGGCAAGTTTATTTCAAAGTATTTTTACTGACGCATTAGATCCATTTTCTTTTGAAAAAGGAAATTGTCATAAATCTTCGTTTCCTGATAGGAGAAATTTTTTTTTTTATTCCTCATTTTTCCTTAAAAAGAGAAATTGTTGTTTATATTCCTCATTTCTCAAAAGTAATACGCATTTGATTAGTTGATTTAGTGCGCTTAGTTTCTTTTCTGCATTCATAACATTACAGGAACTGAAAAAGAAAAATCTGCATTTGCTTATAGGATTTTTTGTGTGTTTTGCAAAAAGGAACAATTAGGAAATCTGCATTTAGCTTGTGTTTTCTGATTTGTTTTCTTACAAATTGTTTGTTCTTTCCCTCTAGTAGCTAGGATTTTCATTGAAAAAACTGAAAGTGAAATATTGCTTATCATTTTTAGTTTCATTTTAGGAATTTTCCAATACATCATCACGGTGAACCTTTGAAAGGAAAATTGTAAGCAAGATCAACATAAAATTAATCTCAATTTAACTAACAAAGCATTGGAACCATAACGATAACATTTAGAAGGTCTAGGCTAGAGACATGTTCCGGTGTCATAAAACATAGCAATTGTCGTTAAATTGTCTACGATACATTCTAAGTGTGATACCTCACTCCATGTACGTAAGTATATCGTAGCTCGTCCACGTACGTTTGGGTATATCAGGCAGTGTTACAGTATGATAAGTATAAAGGGGTGCTCTCAATGTGCGGTTTCACATCAGATAGCGCTAATACGGACTTGGGCCTCCATGTACCTTTGTGTAATTTTGGGAGGAAAACTTTTAGGTGTTATCCATCCATAGTGAACCAAGTTGGCTGCCTTGTAAATTGTGATACACCGAACACAACATTCAGGGAGATTTCCTGACCGTACTTCTTGGTTCGCCAGGAGGTATTATGCAGTTCACAGTTCATTGGTAAACCCCTTTTCCTAGTATTACCCTTTTATTTTGTTTTTTTTTTTTTGGTTAAAATAAATCAGTAATCATGGAAGAACAAAATCCTTTCCCCCGTCATTCACGTAGACTTGCATTAAAACCACCTTTACCACCAGAAGTTACTTCTGGTAGGCGAAGGTGATCACGATCTGCCAAATCAAGTACAATCTATACCTCTGGTGAAACATCATTCTCTAATAAACCAAAGTTAGCTCAATTTGTTTCTACATATCCTGGTTAGTCTATTGTTGTCGAGACGGAGTCCTCATAGCTACCTGTGGTCACGATCCATCCAATCAGTGAGACCATACCTCCTGAACCCGACGTTGTTCAACCGGAAGTTGATCCAGATCCCATAGTGATTTAGGGGGTAGCTGTTATTGGTCAAATTGGACATCATCTCGAGGACCAATGAAATAGGGTCTCTCATCCCCTTATATTTCAGTTGCTATATTCCCTAAGTGGAGAAAATCTTGATCCTGAAGTCGAACAACCAGAAGTTGTTTATGTATTGGTCATGTTAGACTCAGTCTTGTCAGTCCTCTGTCAGAGTCAAATTCATTAAAGTTCATTTCTCGTCATTTGCAGTCATTGATGTTACTGTGGTCCAGAAAAGAGTCATTTCACTTTCTAGGTCTAGGGTTTGTCTTCAGAACGTTCAATAATACCTGCAGGGCAGAGGATGGTTCAATAAGTTTTCATTTTAGGATTGTCATCGTAAATAATGCGAGATTGATTCTTCTTCAAAACCCTGTTTTGAAGAAGAAATCATCAAATGTGTTTTTGTAATAAATATGTAATTTGTCAAAGTGTTTCAAGTTGTACAACTCTTTAATGGCAGCAGTTTTAGCAGCTCCTATCCCTACAAAAGCACAAACAGAAAGAACATCATTAGCACAAAGAGTCAAAGGAAACCAGAAATCAGATTTTGTATTGCGCCAAGGAAAAATTTGATTATGAATATTGTATCAAGAATTCTTTCCTTCAGTTTCAACATGATAAGGCACTACCAGAAGTTTGAAAAAATCATTGCAAAATTGGAGCAAGAAACATCCATGCTTGGTGCATCTAAGGAGATTTCTCTCTCAGATTATCATAAACTGAGACTAAGCATAGCAGAGTTAGAGAAGCAAATGATGACTAAAATTAGTAGGCCTGAGCGTGTCTTCTATTTTTGGTTCCTGGTAGTTAATGTGGTGAAAATGGGAAAAGTACACCGGAAGCAATTGATTTTATTTTACAGTTGTTAAAGTATAATGACAATAGTGGAAATTCATACTCAGATGTATATTGGCTGGCAGCACTTGTGGACTCGATAGGCAAGATTGAATTTGGGCAGCAAAGTATTCAAACATTGTTGATACTCTTGAAGCGGATAAACTCTCTCTTGCAATTTGACAAATTGATGCCAAGCCACAATGGAGTCTTAACCATCAGTTACATTCGTACTTTGACACAAATTACATTCACAAATTCTCATGGAAAAGTCGAAATTTGAGGTTGGAGAGCAAACTGGCATTTTAGAGGTCGTGACTGTGTGTTATCATTTGCGCGCAGCGCATACAAAGTAGGCGCGGTGCACGCGGCGCACTGGGAGTGCGCGCGGCGCACAGAGCCGGAACATCACAAAGCTTTGCCACCACTTTGTAAATTTCAAATTTGAATCGCTCCGGTCCCACCATAGATTTTTTCGCCTCTCTCATTTAAATGCATATATTTTATTAAAGGCAAAGACTTCGTTCAAAGGAATTTTTATTAAAAAATGGTTTTGGTTCAAATGAAAAAGATAACATGGCAGTTAAAGACCAAATTGAAACGAAGATATATACAAACTGCAGAGAAATCGGATTCGATGGCCTATTTTTGGCTTTAGTCACGATTCAAGGAGATTCACGCTACAATTAGCGCCTTAGCATTGGTCATCAGAAATGTTCAGTTGGAATAATGCAACGCTGCTTTTCTTCAGAGCAGATAGTTGCTTCTTGTTTGTTATTGATGTTAAACAACGCCCTATTTTCATGACACCTCTGAGCTTAGTTATTATGGTAAATCATTTTTGTAAGGGGGGAGTTCTGGGAAACATAGGGGAGATAACAGAGAGCTTCATTGTACAGCTTTGACAGAGGAATAATGAAAGGTTGCAGCTCTGGTTTATAAGATTCTTGTGGTACGAATTTAGCAAATGTGTCTTTCTTTCTGTTTCATATGTCTTTTGTAATGTTTCATAGTTCATTCATAATCGTTTCCAGCTGAATTCTTTACATTAAGGGAGGTAGAACCCATTTTATTTGCTCTGCCTTGAGGGAGCGTTCAGTATTTGTGTAATTTTCTTCTATTGGAAAGGATTCATTGTTTAATGCCCTTTTCAGCTTTCTTAAACAGTATTTACATTCCATTTAATTTCAATTTAATTGTTAAAACTTCATACCTATCTCGCCTTATGAAATACTCTGTACCTTTGATTAAATCTCTCTGCTCAATGCCGTCCTTAGTCCCATACAGCCCAGAAAACTCAGTTATTCATTAAATTTCCTTTTCACATTTATTTACTAGCCTAAAATCAGTTCCCATTTGAAGTCATCTCGCACCCTATTGATCATTTTATCGAGATTGACCCGGAGAGAGCCCTCTCCTGTCCTCGTAGGGCTAGCTACGAGGCTGAGCTTGGTTTGATGTTGCCTTGAGATTTACCTTATTTCAGCCTAAGGCAGATTCGAGCACTAACAGGTCACTCCACAATCTATTGTAGCCATTGAGTCTCCCATATTTCCCAGTCAACCACCTGAAATATATTTTTGCCTGACGGCGAAGTTCTTCAACCTGGTTTGATTTCGATTGAAGAAATATCACAAGACGAGACACCTTTAACTCTAATTCATTTTTGGTAGGAGCTTTACCTGTACGAGTCTTTTCCCCAATCACCTTCCTTTTCTTTTGTTGATCTTGTTTCACTTTGAATTCCCGTAGATTATATAGGGCATACACTGGGTCATTTGACCATGGCTAAGATAACATCCCAGACTGAACCATCTATTTCAGTTGCGACAACATCTATTGTTGCTTCATCTTCAATGTTTTTTTCATTGAATTCACTCATGTCATCATCTGGAATCCTATCTGGTTCCTCCTTTATGAGTACTAAATGACTTGATCCTTTATTCACATCTTTAGTGCAATACCAAGTTGATCCCATAATTTATTCTCCTTGGTGGCCGGTGATACCACAGAAATTACCCTTGGAAATTCCAAAATTCAATGAAAACCCTGGAGAAGACCCATCAACACATGTTATAACTTATCATTTATGGTGCTCATCAAAATCCTTAAATGATGACTCTATTAGACTATGTCTTTTCCAACACACACTCACTAGTCCAACTGCACAATGAGGATGGTTCTTTTTCTATGTCAACCTTGTTAAAAAATGAAACAGAGTTATGAGGATAGTTCTTTTTTCTTGTGTCAACCTCATTAAAAAATAAACAAGTGCCTATGAGGATAGTTTTTTTTTCTTGTGTCAGCCTTGTTAAAAAATGAAACAGGCCATGAGCATAATTCTTTTCCTGTGTCAAGCTCGTTAAAAAATGAAACAAATCCTCCCCTATAATGAACCTTCATTCCATCCAGCTATTAGTAACTAGTAATCTACTTAGATGAATGAAATGAAGCTTGGGGGGCATCTTCTCTTGCAGGGGGGATTTGACATGTGCTCTTGTAGGGGGCATTCAAAGCATTCTTACTAATTGCACGTAATCAATAGCTGAAGTTCAGGGGGAAAATTAGGTTCAGAGCTCCAAAATACAAATGGTAACTATGGAATGGTAAAAATGAATATTGAAACTACCTTTAAATAGTCATTTAATTATTTGCAAGTTAAATTTATTGCTATGACTATAGTTTTATTATGTTTTTATCATGAAATCGGTATTTTTAATCCATTTGATGTTGTTCTGAACAGGAAATACAACTGATGAATAGATTAGTCGTGCAGATTTATTTCAAAGAATGACTTGACCACAAAGCATACTTTTTCTCCTTATTTTTCGAGCTTTGTTAAAAACGAAAAAGGATTTGAAGCACACTTTAATCTCTTTTTCGAGCTTCGATAACAGCGAAAAAGGAACCCCTGGAGTCTTCTTTCAGCTCTTTTTAGACTCCGATAACGTGAAAATATTTCCGAGCACTTTTCTTTTCGAGCTCGTAAAAGTAAATGAATTGACATCTACTTAGTATAAGTTTAACCCTTTTCCGGACTAAGATAGATTATTTACGAAAAAGGAATACCTTGGTTAAACATGACCAAAGAGGTTCTCTCAGATATTATTTTACACTTTTTCGGATCTGAGTGACAAATCTACGAAAAAGTACTTATGGATTTTTCTTTCGTCCATTTTTTCAAACTCTCTAAATATGAAAAAGGACTAGGCTATCACTGTCATTAAGCTTGTTAAAACATAAAATAGTGACGGGCTTGTCGATCATGGAAAGAATCGAGTTTCATTCATTGCTAGACTCGTTAAATTATTAAATAGCGATACTTTATTCGCCCGAAGGGTTGAATTATAGATCAAGCAAATGTGATCCTCCTCAAGCTTGTTAAAAAATAAAGAGGTACTGGTTGATAAATGACCGGGGAAAATTTGGGAAAAGTAAGCAAAATTTCTTTATGGCAGCAAGTCGCTCTTGAACATGACACTTCCTTCACTCCATGTCTGTGACTGTTTGGGTTGGGTAATCATCTTGACGGTTCATTCACACCTATGGTTCATCATACCTTCACTTCGGTTTTGGGTCAATGTTTCCAACTCATCACATTGTCGCCGATATGTTCAAGAGAAGTCATCTAGTGAATAAACTCATCCTTCTGCAATACTCATAAACCTTCATTCTCATGACCGTCATCCCTGAAAATTGCTATATCAAGTCATACCCTTGTCTTCGAAATCAGTAACTCCCGTTTCGCAATAAGGTGACTTCCTATCGAAGACAAATCAATATCTAGGAAGTTCACTTAGAAACATCAAATTCCAGTACCATGAGGCATGTTACAACATCGACAAGATCCTCGCTTCCGAACATTTGACCGAAAGATTTTGTTTGGCATTCGACATAAAATCGTCTATTCATGCCTTACGAAATCTACTACAGTACCTTGAGGGCCATTGACATTAATGGTGGTTCTCTCGCATTTTTTAACAGCTCACATCATTGGCTGGTAATCAAACGATGTCTTTCCATGTTCGACGACAAATCATATATTCACATGGCTAGACTTTTACCCGAATGATCGAGTGAACGAGATAAATAGACTCTGGATCTAGTTTCAGCCATCCGAGCTGCGATTTTAGGATTGTTGTACACATCATCTATACGGTGACCTTACATATAGATTTTCATCCAAACATGGGCCTATATCTGTAGGCATGTCTACATTGGGCAACATTCCAGTGTCGACGACTTTCTGAATTATGTACATGTTATTAGATTGTTTATGTGTTGAACATGGGAATGCCTACCCTCATCAATTATGATCAAAGAGGATATACATGATGTAATCTATTGTAAGATTGATGCAGGTGACCACTCCGCTTCATCTCCATCCCATCACAGTGTAAATCATCTCAATCAAATGTTTTTTTATTATTTTGACCTCATGCTTTAGGGGGAAATTTTTATAGGTCAATTTGGGCATCATTCCCAATGACCTGGTTAACTAGGCATCATTTAAAGAACCAATGACTAAGGGTATATCATTCCCTATCATTTCAAGTTGCTACATGCCCTAAGGCAAGAACAAGACAAATCAAGTATGACTTTCATCAAGCAAAGGTTTCCAAGGTTTGAAGTTTATTATATAGCATATGGGAGCTCATAAACGCTGCCTATAAGGGGACTAAGTGTGTTGCATATGTAGGTAGCCCCATGCAACGCTTCTTTGCAAAGCACTTCCCGACATTCACAGGTGCATTGGTCACATTGGGAGCAAAATTATCATTGTTCCGGAATCTCCACTTGGCCAATGCCTTCTAGAAGAGTTCACATGCGTCAAGCTTTGAATCCAAGTGTCCATTTGACATCTAAAATATTGGGAACATGTCTTGCCTATTATTGGAAAGTCATTTATTGCAAAACAACCTTCAGCCTCTCTATAAATTGAGCACAGATCTGAGTGTTTGAGAAGGAAGAATTTGAGTATAGAGATGTTGGTGGATTTTCAATTGAGTGTTAGATTTGTGTAACAGATGCTGGAGAGATTTATATTGTGATGGGGCTGAGGATTGTTACTGTAAGGGTCACTTCAAATTAGTCATTGGGTTATAACCTCTCCTTCTATCATCAATAAATAATACAACTTACTTTTCCCTATATGCATCTGTATTGGCTTTGATTTTCCATATTGTAAGATCTTAGTTTATGTATATGGTTTATGCTTTACTGATTTAGCTAACTAACTTGAATAGACATCTGTATTATTGTTATCTTCTGCTATTTTAGTGTTCTTTCTTGCAGGAAGCATTTTTCCTACAAACTGCTTGAATTTGAAGCTACAACGAAAGCGACAGAAGGAGCCATTTAGAAGTGCTTGGATTACAAGTAAGCCTCTAATCCTTTATGTGTGTCTGCTTTGAGTTAGGAAAGGTAGTCGTATAGTCTTTAGTCTATTTTTCTAGACTTTCATCTTTCTAGGGAAGTGTGTTTTATCTGTAATTCACAATTCTGTCCAACATGGACAATTGTATAAATTCCTCTAACAAAATATAAAATGAGGGAACAATGGTTTTGGTGGTTCATAGATTCAGAAGGCCTTGGAGTCGATTCATGTGAATTCCTTATACTATGAGAGGGCTCAAGAGGCTACGAGGCTTAGTGGCTTTTAAATGGGCCAAGTATAAAACAATGAGTAGAAATCTTGAAAATATGCAAAGGCATTGAGAGAGAACAGAGAAGGAACCCACGAGAGACAGGCTTAAGAGATTTAAGATTATGTCCCCTATGAACTCAGAGGAAACGAATATAAATGAAATATGGATGACAACAGATCTTCGTGGAGTGTGAATTAAGGTAATACATCAAGATTAATTACATGAGCATTAACACCTAAGCGTTATACAAATACGAATTCATGAATAAAATTGCAAATCACTGGTAGCTACATTACACAAGCCATCAAAGTAGAATAGCATGAAATATGGTTACACATGAAGAGGAGATTACTGATAACCAAATAAAACAAATACATACTTCTCATTACTCCATCTGGAATCCAAATATCAACTCTATATTATATTGAGTTCAAACAGCGCTCCCAAATATGTATCTCAGAGTACAGGGAGCACAATCATACAAACTATAGCAAAATTCTTCCAAAATTCTAGAACCCTTGTTTCATCTTAGAACTCACTACATATATAGATCTCCTTGAGGGTTTATGATTGAATATTTTTTTCAAAATTGACCCACACAGGTGAAACCAAAATATCCTAACAAACTGTTAGAGCGTGCTTCAAGCAATCACCCTTGCAACAGAAAAATCAAAACAGAATTGGTTGAAATCAGGATTTTACCACCCCAACATCACTATCTAACAGTAAAAAAAAGCAAAACAGTTAGCCACAGAGGCCAAATTCCAAAATCATCAAAGGGGTAATGAGAAGTGGTGAATGGTTTAGACTTCATCATGTGATTCCACCTGTTTTTCGGCATCCTCCACTCTCTGACTCTCATGATCTCCACTTGTCGTTGCAGAAAAATTAGTTGCGTTGAATTCTTTAGTATGGAGCTCTTGGAGGGACTGCATAACCTATGACCACATGCTCCACCAATGAAAGACTTGTGCTGAATTTGAAAACCAGGATCCTGATTTTGGATGGGGTCCTAAGCGGTAAGTGATATTGAAGAGGGGGGTGTGAAATGATGAGAGGAAGGTAGGGTGGCAGAAGCGGGAGTGAGTTTAACGGAGGTCATTTACATTGAAATGAGTGAAACACATGCCACGGGGGGCTATTGATGATGTGGAAAGGTGGTGGGACCCGTACCCGCAAAGCGCATATCGCAAAGTTTATGTGCGATCAGACAAATTTTAAATGTTAAGACCTGCGATGGGCGAAGTGCGGGGGAGGTGAGGTGGCACAGAAAGTGGTGGGGACCGCGCCCACAGATTGCATGTCGTAAGATTTATCTGGAAGCAGCAGGTGGTAAATGTTAAAAGTTGTGGGGATCGATGTGGGATGGCAGGGAAGGTTACATAGAGGGAAGGTGGGACCCGACCACTGCCCACAGATCACAACTCTTAACACTAAACAATGGAGGTAAACTTTAAAGGATGTGAAGTGTGAAGCGCGGGGAGGAGGAAAGTGACGTGGAAAAGTAAAGTGGGACCCAACTGCATCACAACTTAAATGAAATACTTTATGGGTGCTTAAGCGATAAGTTATAAAATGTGTGATATGCAACATGCGACGTGCTAGACACTTCAAAGTGCGAAAAGGCGAAAGGTAAGGGAAATGTGGAAAACAAGGGTTTGCATGAAAATTTGGCAATGCGGTAAGGTTGGACGGGTCCCACCAAATCACATCGGTGGAAAAATAAGTTCCGAATATGGCTTAAGAGGCAAAGGTTAAAACTTGCGGGGGGCGGTGTTGCCAATGAATAAATGCAATGCGGGACTTTATAAAAGGGAAAGTGAAGGGTAAGAGAGGGTACATGAAGGTAAAGAGGATAGATGAGATGAAGGATGGTGGAAAGGAAGTTTGCTCACTATTTAAGCCTTATCAGCTACATTTTTCCCCTTTCTACTGAACTGAGATGCAGATTGATTCCTTTGAAGCTCTTTCACAGTTAGGACTTGCCTTCCTTTCTCCTGCTCCCTGTTAGGTCCCTATATTACTAGCTTAGTCCCTTATTGTTATTAGTGTAGCCCACTTATTGTTATTTTTGTACCCCTGTAACCCCAATATTGTTATTATTGCGTCGTTACATCATTATTATTGTTAGGTCGGCTAGGATTATATTGTGGCCCCATGGACTCCTATATATAGAAGGAGGTTTTGGTCATTTGTATCATCCAAGAATTTTTCATTTATGTAATGTATTGGAGGTTTCCCCCTCGAAGTGGCTTATTTCTAAGCCGTTGGTATCTCTTTTCTTCTATTTTGGAGCTGGTTTCACAACATTTGGTATTAGAGCTTTGGATTCTAGGGTTTCGCTGCTCCAAATAGGTCGTCGGAGCATTTTTGCTATAATTGTTTTTCTACAGATGTTCAGAAGCTGAAATATTTAGAGCGCTAATCCAAAATCCTAAGGAACATTATCGCAAAATTTTAAAGCTTAGTTCACAATATTTTCAAAGATATGATCTGTCGAAGTTAGGGCTTTTTGCAGGCTCCTGAATTTAACCTAAATAGGTCATCGCAACATTTTCGCTATACATTTTTTTCTACGAGGTTTCTGAAGCTGAAATTTTCATGGAGAGAAGCAGAAATCCTGAGGAATGTTGCAGAAAAATTTCAGAGATTGATTCACATTATTTGGGAGGTAGGATCTATGGAAGTTAGGGCTTTTTCAGGCTTTCGAATTTTATCTCAAACCCTTCCTTAGAAAATTTTTGCTAGTATTTTTTGATGATATACTAATATACAACAGGTCTTGGAAGGATAATTTACAACATGTTGAAAAGGTGCTCAAAATATTGCAGGAGAAAAAATTATATGCAAAAACATCCAAATGTTTCTTTGGAGTACAAGAGGTGGAATATCTGGGTCATATTGTATCTCACGAGGGTGTTAAGGTAGACCCTAACAAAATTAAATCCATTAAGGAATGGAAAGTCCCCACAACCATAAAGCAGTTGCGATGATTTCTCGGGTTAACAGGGTATTATCGCAAGTTTGTTAAGAATTATGGGAGAATAGCAGCACCTCTAACAACATTATTGAAGAAAGATGCATTTTCATGGACTCCTGAAGCGACTAAGGCCTTTGAACATCTTAAAGAGGCAATGTGCCTAGCACCGGTCTTAGCTATGCCAGACTTCACAAAAACCTTTATTGTGGAATGTGATGCCTCAGGAAATGGAATTGGTGTTGTTTAATGCAAGAAGGAAGACCCATTGCTTTTGAAAGTCGTCCAATCAAAGGAAAGTATTTACAGAAACCTATTTATGAGAAGGAAATGTTAGCAATACTGCATGCACTAAAGAAATGGAGAACTTACCTAATGGGAAGACAATTCAAGGTAAAAACTGATCATGATAGTCTTAAACACTTTTTGGAACAAAGACTATCTTCAGAAGAGCAGCAAAAATGGGTCACAAAGATGTTGGGTTATGACTTTGAAATAATATACAAAAGAGGGAAGCTAAATGTTGTTGCAGATGCACTCTCAAGAAAGAATGAAGAGGTGGAAGCATTTCTTTGTGCCATTTCTATTATCCAACCAGATTGGATAACCGAAGCAAGAGATGAATGGAAGAAGGACGAAGAAGTGTGGACATTCATTCAAAAGTTGCAGCAAGATCCTAGTACATCTGATACATTTAGTTGGAAAAATGATTCCTTATGGTATAAAGATCGCTTATATCTTTGTAAGAATTCTCAACTAAAACAAAATATTCTTTTGGAATTGCACACTTCTCCTTTAGGAGGACACTCACGATTTTTAAAAACTTACCATAGGGTGACGAAAGAATTTTCTTGGGATGGCCTTAAATCTGATATTCAAAATTTTGTCGCAGAATTTTTGGTTTGCGAGAAAAATAAAGTTTAGACGATTAAGACCCTAGGTCTTCTACAACCTTTATCCATTCCAAGTCAACGTTGGGAGGATATTTCAATGGATTTTATCACAGGTTTACCTAAGTCTGAAGGAAAGAGTGTCATCATGGTGGTAGTTGATAGACTTACCAAGTATGCACACTTTGTGTATTATCTCATCCATTTAAAGCAAGTATAGTGGCTACCATACATTTATGGACACAATTCAAAAGCTACATGGAAACCCAAATATTATTGTGAGCGACAGAGATCCCATTTTTACTGGAAATTTTTGGACGAAGTTATTTTCTTGTTTGGGTACTCAATTAGCTCATAGCTCATCTTATCATCCTCAATCCGATGGTCAAACTGAGATAGTGAATAAATGTTTGGAAGAATATCTTCGTTGTTTTGTATCTGATAAACAAACACAATGGGTCAAGTGGTTACCTCTCGCTGAATGGTGGTATAACACTTCCTTCCATACTGCAGCAAAATGACCCCATTTATGGCACTTTATGGATATCATCCACCATCCATCACATCATCTTTAAGGGAAAATTCGAAGGTTCAAGCAGTGGAAGATCACATCGAGCATCAGCAAGAAGTTCTCCAACTCTTAAAGGATAACCTGAATTTGGCACAAAATCGAATGAAACAACAGGCAGATCAACATCGCGGCGAGAGAAGTTTTGATATAGGAGATTGGGTATTTTTACGGCTACAACCATATAAACAAATGTCCCTCAAGCAAGCTAAGAAGGATAATAAATTATCGCCAAAGTACTATGGTCCTTACAAGGTGTTGCAAAGATTGGTACTATGGCATAGAAATTGGAGCTTCCTGCTTCTTCGCGAGTACATCCAATTTTCCATGTTTCATGCTTAAAGAAGGTTATCGGTGAAAATCTTCCAGTTCAAACAATATTACCAGAACTTGATGAGGAAGGAAAAATCACATTGGAACCTGAAGCGGTCACGGAAACAAGAACTCGACAACTACGGAATCGATCAATTTCAGAGTATCTCATCAAGTGGAAGAACTTACCCACTGAAGATTCTACATGGGAGGATAAGAATTTTATACAGAAGCACCCAGAGCTACTCAAGCGTTGAGGACAACACTTTTTTGAAGGAGAGGGGCATGTTAGGTCCCTATATTACTAGTATAGTCCCTTATTGTTGTTAGTGTAACCCCCTTATTGTTATTATTGTACCCCTGTAACCCAAATATTGTTATTATTGTGCCCTTAAATTATTATTGTTAGGTCGGCTAGGATTAAATTGTGGCCCCATGGATATATATATAAGGAGGTTTGGTCATTTGTATCATCCAATAATTGTTCATTTATGTAATGTATTGAGTTCCCAGAACGAGATAGTGCAAAAATAAATTCAATGGATAATCTATCGGGACTAAATTCTTGAGATGGAATTAATTTCGATGTTGCATTAGCCAATAAATCTGCACTAGCATTTTGTATTCTAGGTACAGAAGAAATATTGAAAGCTAAAAAATGAATGGTCAATTCTCGTACTAATGATTGATAATGATTTAAATGTCCAGAATGACAATGAATGGTATTTCTTACCTATTTAACAATGATTTCCGAATCTCCTAGGACTTTCAAACATTTGATATCGAGATCAATTTCTTTGTACAAACCTTGGATTAATGCTTTGTATTATGATATATTGTTTGTGCAATTGAATTCAGAATCATGTATAACATGGTTTTTCCCCTTAAAGACTTATTAAAATATGTGACTCTTTGCACCATCTTCTGATTTAGAGCCATCAAAATAAAGAATCCAAAATAAATAATTAAGTATTGGTTTGTCTACAAAATTCTTACATTTCGAAGTGTCTGTCTGGGAATTTTTTTTGATTTGAGAGATAACTGCATTATTGAAAAAGGGTGATGGTTGAGCGTTAAAATTTCTAAGAAATGATTCTACCGAGTAGTTTCGAATAATATTATTATTGAATGCTACTGGCTCATTTATCCCTTCAAGATCAGTGAATCTATGCTTCATGAATTTCTCTCGGCCTACTCGGATTTGATTTGGCTTTTCATTATGTGGTAGCCACATATGTGACCAGTCTGTTGCAAAATATCCATTAAGTTTTTCATACCAGTCTTTGCTTAACACTAAACCGTAAAACTCAGGAATATCAACCACCAATATATCAATTATCTAAGCAACCTTAGGGTTTGATGACAATCTAATAGAGACATAATTTATTTCTCCTACAACCTCTACTTTAGTTCTATCAAGTTGTACTATATGAACAAGATAACTATGAGGAGTTATGTTCAACTTAGCACATATTGATTTTGGCGTGATATTAGAGGAAGCCCCTGAGTATATTAAACAATTATGGACATTTTTATTATAGATCTCATAGGTTAAAACAAATGGAGGATTATGAGAGATGGATCAGTCACCTATCATAATCAAATCTTTAGCATCTATTTTAGTTGAAGGAGAAGGAGGTTTACCCATTTGATTAGCATCTTGGACTACTACTGGGGCAGGTAAGGCTGAAGCAAGAACTACATTTAAATATTTAAGTAAGATTTCATGTTGCTGCTTTAATTCAGTAAGTTCGTGAATTGAAATATTGGCCCTGGCCTTTTTCATATCCTCAACTACATTATACTCAATAGTGTTAGAGACTACCATTGTCTAAGAGTAGTTGGAATATCTGAAGTAACAGGGTTTGTTTGTGTAGTCTTAGATGTAGACTTTTTACTTACTGTTTTATCTTTAGTAGGCGTTGAATTCTTCTATTTTTTATTTGGCTACATTGCTTCGTAGTATTTTTTCTCCTTGTACTCACAGGTAAAGCTTCTTGTTGTTCCTCATTTGATAGGACAAAATCCCACATTCCGTTTAGTTCAACTTCTTCTTCTACTTCAATTTATTCTTCTTCTATTTTCTTTTCATCTGTATCTTGATGAGACTCAGCATTAGATATGATATTCGACGGTTGAGAATTAGAAGACTGTTTTTTCTTGAAGGGTCTGGAATTATTTTTTGAGCTAGAACTTTCAGCAACTTGTTTCTTGATATCTGCCATTTCATTTTTCATAGTCTTTAAAACTTTCTAAAGACCTTCTACATCAAAAGGGCCTTTGGATGGCTTCTTTTTTGAATAATATTTGAAGGATACTTTCTTTGATTTCCTATATTCTTGGGAATTCTTCTTTTCAAGAGTGATTGTGTGTTTCTCTACAGATAAAGATTCCTTTATTTTTTCTGATAATGTAGGCAGTTTTTCTCTATCAATAAAAAAGGCTATATTAGATGGTAGAGAAAAAATATACCACTCAATTTGAACTTCTGCACCAGGAACTGCTGTAGCAGGAATTTTATTGAGAAATTTATTAAATCTTGAATTAAAATATTTTATTTTCTCCCATGTTTTAGCCTTTAGATTTGATAAATCATTGATGAGCGATGTAGTGGTTTTGTCATCTCCAAAATTAGCTAAAAATTGTTCTTCGAATATATTCCAGCTAGTTATAGAGTGGGCAGGTAATGAAAAAAACCAGGATCCTGCAGATCCTATGAGGTTATATAGAAATAATATTACAACACAATATTTTTCAACCAATTATTTTAACTTAATGGCTAACTTGTAATTATGAATGTGTTCTTCAGTTGGAAGACCATCATCGGAATTAAATTTAGGTAACCATATTTTAGGGTATTTTTGGAGAGGATGACGAGGGGCGGGAATTTGTACAACCCCTGTATTGTTCGATGGTTGTACATTTGGTGGAGGTACTTGGCCTACCATTGGACCTTGGGTGGATGTGATGGATTGAGTTTGAGTTGAAGAAGAGGCAGGCTGAGTGCTAGAACTAGTTGAAGGAATAGTAGTATGAGTACAGGAACTAGTTAAAGTAACATTGATTGTTGGAATGGAAGTTGTGGAAGTGAGTGGAGGTAATTGAGGTGAATGGGGTGGATTATTAGATAAGACCTCACTGGTGATTAACTATGATTCAGTCTTCTTTATCTCCCTTAGAGAAGTATCGATGGGAAATTCAAAAGGAGGAATTCATGTCTTTTGAGTTTCTAATCGAGTTAATATTATTATGGGTTGTAAAGAGGATGAAACACTAATCTCAGATGATTGAGAAGGTTTAGAATTTTCAATAGAAATGTACACTCTCTCTAAATTTTCTATCAAATACTGAACTTCAGGGGAATTTTGATAAAAATCAGGAGATAGTATGGGTTGAATATCACTCGAAGACTTAGGAGAAGAATGTTCAACTTCAGATATTAAAGATTTAGTTCTAGCTAATGTTCTAGAAGTTGAAGGGGATATATAGGGAGAGAGAATCTTAGATTGACTTTTAGATTGATCAGATCTTCTTGAAATTCACAATTGGCCCTCCTTCTAGTGCCAAAATGTTGAGGCCTCGGAATTTTTTTGCCACAACATGGGGGAAAACCACTCAGTCCGGACCTTAGAGCAAGTAATTTTCCATTTGGTGTGGTGGCTACGATTGGGGATGAAGGGACCAGTTTCCCAATAAGGATGATTTTGGGGTGTGTTTTGTTTATATAACATGCAATGGGAAATGATTTTAATCTATCACATGCATTTATCTAGCACTTATCTATTCTAATATATAACCGAGATGTTTCTTCCTTTATGTGATCTTAAAATATACCCTCCAACTATTAGTAATGAAGATTATTTAATAATTGAAAGAGATGAAAATTCTGTAAAGATGATTCTTTAAAAAAAATAGTTTGATTAAAATAATAGTGAAAAATGTATTGCATTCGTAAGTGTGATTATATATCAGATAAGAAATCATAGAAAAATATTAGTACAAAAGTGAATTTAACATTAATTTATGATAAAAGGTCAAATATATAATGAAAATAAGAAGATAAATGTCAATCTAGAAAGCAAAACTTAATATAAATGAACAGAAGTACCATATATACGAAGTCCTACTCATATAAATTGACAGTAGATTTTCTGATCCTCTTCACTTTCAAGAAATTTAAAGAGTGCAATAGTGCAACATCAGTTAAACAACTTCAAATGTCAAAAGATAACAGACTCTGTTCCATTAATCCATCAAAGCATTTACAAACTTATAGAAGTGCATTCTTTGCAAATGTTTTTGACAAATTTATGGAACCTTCTCTAAATGCATGAGAAGTGTTTAAATACTAAACTAAAATATGTTTAAAAATAGATTATTATATAAGATAGAGGAGGTTTCAAACAACCATCCTCGTAAAGAGAAAACTTCAACTACATTCTAGAAAAATAAAGTAACAACATAACTATGATTTATGATTCTCATTTTGGATTTGATGACGAAGTTGAAAAATATCTAGCATGGGTTTAAGTTGAGCTAGCTGTGAAATTCTCGATTTGACTTGGCCCTTGAATACTACATTTGAAAGTGTTGGCTGTGACCTTTTTGTTGAATCAGTTAATGACTGCAGGGTTTGGTACTGATGATAAGGTTTGATTAGAAAATTCCAATAATTTTCTTGATCAAACTCATTTACTTTTTTAATCATTTCTTCCCGCATTTCTATCTTTTGTTTCCACTCTGCTTCTAACAGCTTGATTTCTGATAGCACTTCAGATGTGGACTCTTTGATAAGCTCAGCTTTCAAAAGCTGTTCCCAAATAGATTCAATAATTTCCTTTGTTAACCTTGATGCTTTTGCTGCTGCTTTGTCTGCTTGTCTTAGCTGTGCTTCCCAATCTTTAAATAAAATTTCCTTGTGAAATTTATCTACCTGGGGTAGATCAGCTTCCTTTCATGAGTTTGATGCTTGCCATTGAATGAATTCATTAATTTTATTCTCAATTTTCTCACACTCAAGTTTCTTGATAGCCACTTGCTGGATCAAGATTTCATTTGAATCATAATAAGAGCTAGTGATTGAAGCTTTTTGGGAAAATAATTCTTGTTTCTACTTTAGCTTAGTATTCACTTCCAATGCTTCTCTTTTGAATTTCTCTACCTGTGGCTGGCTTTTTAATTTGTTCATTTCTATTTCCAGTTGTGTTTCCTTTTCTGTGAGTTGCACCTGATGTTGCAAAGTTAATATTTCAAAATAATTTTGAAACTGAGACATTTTCAATTCCATTTGCCTGCTAGAGTTAGAATTTTCTTGCTTTAATAGTCTCTCTAAATATTGTTTTTTGTCTTCTCTTTACTTCAGTAACAATTGAACTTTAGTAGGCTTGTCAATAGTGGCAGTAGCATATGCCCCTTCAAACTATGATAACTTAGTTAAATGTTGGTAAGGATTGGCTAGGGGATCCTTCCATAGAACATCAACAGATTCATTTTTGAGATTTGAAGTTGTATCATACATTCTTCTCATTTTTCTTCTCTTGACTACAACCTTATGGCTAGGACTATAGAAGACATCCAATGAAGGAATTTATTCAATTTGTAAAACTATCTGCTCTGTAGGGTAGGTCGGAATGATCTCTTGATCACAGGTGTCAGGTACCTATTGTAGCAGAGTTGCAGTTTCCACTACTTTCTAAGAATGTTCTGGCATCTGAAAACTAGTAGATTGATCAGTATTAGGATTTGGTTGTGACGTTTGCAGTGCCTTAGAAAAAATTTCTCATTCATTCTTCAAATCATTTGCCTGAGATTTTTTTGCCCAATCAGGTGTATTTTTGGCTATGCTAAATTTCTTGGGAAGAGGATCCAGTTCCATTAATTCCTCCTTTCTCTTGTATTTCAATCTCTTTGATTAATTTATCAATTTCCTTTTCTGGGCTCTCATTTCTGTTCTCGGATTCATTATCAGAATGATATGAATTCTAGGAATTATGTTATGATTTCCTTGACTCATCTTTAGACATATATTTAGTTTCATTATCCAATCTAAAACTTGGAGTCGGTCTATTGACATCTTCAATAATCAATAAATCTGAAGGAATCCTTTCCAATGTCTTGTTTCTGTATGCTTGGAAGGCTTCAAAGTCATCTTGATTGAGCCGTCTGGATGCAATTTTTAGTACATCTGTAAAATTTTCAATGCCTTGAAAGAAATCACCAAATCTATCTATCTCTTTCAGAAAAGGCTTCAATTTCAGCTCTGTGGTGAAATTCTTAATCACATCATTGGGGTCATATGGATGCTTTGGCATTACAACCAAATTCAATAAAGTAACATTGGAAACTTCCTTGAAGGTATGACCAATATCAAAAAGTGAAAAATTACCACATTGCAAAGGGAAATTAGGCCAAATGGCCTTCTTGGCATCTTTAAGTTGCTTCGAAATACCATTTACTACAAGTTGGTACGCAATTTCTCTAGCAAGTAGCTTGTCGGGAACATAATAGGGTAGGACGTGGGGAGAAGCATAATTCTCGAAAACTCTGACACAGGTGAAAATTTCTTCAGTAAACCATCTGGCAACAAGAAAAATATCTGTACTAGCCTCTTTGGAAATCCTAGGGGCTTTCTCATTGAATATAATCTGGTGCATAGGCAGTATGACTCTATGAAAATTTTTGTAAAAATGTAGATGAAAATCTGACTCCCACAGGGCTCTATGGTAAATGTGGATTTGAGTGGGGTCTCGAGTCATCCACTTCCATCCCATGGTAGGAAAACTCGAACAAAATCAAATTGCATCCATGACATAGGAACTCGTGTAAAAGGGGGGTATTTCCATAGAGGAAACACTTCTTTTACTTCTATATTCCATGATACTTCTAGCCAAATTATTAGACAGGATATTTTCCCAATTCAGAATTAAAGAATTGATGATTGCATCAATTAACGGGACCCAGTCTAAAAAAAACCTAGTAGTATCAAGCTTTGCAAATAATCTACACAACATTCCAGCAGCATAGCAATAAGGGGAAGGAATTTGTGCTATCGGGTACCTACTGAGTTTGTCTCGTTTTATCTTTCCTTGGTCATCCTTCCATTCCTTTATAAATTTCATCAGGTCTGGATGTTTCTTTGTAAACTTTTCGACAAAAGCTTTGTCATAGTTCTGTTGCAGGATGGGTAAGTGATACATTGTCCTAAAATCTTCTGTCATGAATGAACCAATATTCTCGTCCTTTTAATTCTTAAATTTCTTATCTTCTATGTTCAAGTGGTCAATTACCCACTTAACCATATCTGTATAGGGAATAATCTTCTGCCTCATTGCTACTTTGTGAAGGAATGAGCATGCAACGTTGAAATAAGACGGGTCTAAAGAAACTGACAAGCCTGCTGTAGAAATTTTGGTTATTACCCTTGGCTTTTCATTCTCGAAGAGTTGGTACATTGACTCCCACAAGGAACTTATGCAATCCTTGTTTCAGGTGGTATCTGAGAATAAGGAAGAGATATCTGAGTCTTCAGTAGATGATGCTTGGGCAATTTCCTTGCTTTTCTTGTTCATCCATGTTATCCTTGCTCTGTTAAGTGGTTTCCTGAATTCAAGTGAACAGAGAAAACTTTAGATCTGGGGTAAATGGAGATAAGGATAGAGTTAAAGTGATATAATCACAAATCTGGCGTTCAATCATTCAAAACACGTTCAAAGTAGATATGAATCTTTCAAACCTTACTCCCATTAAATGTCATTAATCACCCATAATTCTTCTAATCAAATCTCTTACACACCTTTATGTGAAATGTCAATTCGATCAATTTAAGACATTAGATATTATATTCAGTTGATTAGATATGAATCATTTCATGCACTTGAGCAATAACTATCAATATCGCATATCTCAACTCAAAACTATTTCTATTAGTTATGTTTTCCGTTACCGATGAATTTCGCAAAATGCGATCTGCGCAAATTACAGATCACAATTTCCATACAGTAATAAAACTTGCATTTGGTTATTCGCTGTGAAATGTGAAGTGCGCTAAGGAATCACGTTGATGCACTTTATCAGACATTTAAATTTTTATTATTGTTGCTTTATTAATTCATCGGGTCCAGATCATCGCGACTCTTACCAAATTGTTATAAGTTGATCGTTTTACAAGGTGTGATGCGATTTCTTTTTAAAGTGGTGTTTAAAGATTTTGTGATGGGAGTTTTATGTGACTCGAAAAAGGTTTAGCGCACATCACAGCTCACAACACTTAATATGTTTTAAGTTTTTAGACTTGTAAGCTATGTGATTTGCGATGAGCGCCAAGAAATCAAATGAAAAGGGAAAGAACTTTATTTCCTAAAGTTTTTAGACTTAGGCTAAGATAAAATCAAACAAATAAATTTCCTATTTATTTTAAAGGGTCCCCATTTAGTGAAAATAAATGGGGGGTGTTTTATATTACAACAGGTCTATGGGGTTCTTGTTGCCATCAGTGATCGACAACATCCCCGTGGAGCTAGTTGTTATCACATTTTATTTTGTTTCTGCCTTTTTTTAAATGGTGACAGTTTCAGTGTCGGAAAATTATTTGTAACAAATAGGGGAAATGTTGATAATGGGATTATCAGTGATATGGTGAATTCAATAAATTTTCAGAGCATTATGCTGACAATGGGAATGTTAGCGTTTTTGGTTATAAACGATAAATGGAATATCAACGCCAAACCTACATTTGAATTTCGATTTTTTGAAATGTGTTGGCCATGTCAGCAACACAATGATGATTATTGATCGTGCCACATTAATTCCAAATGGTGAAAGGTACATAATGAATGAATATTTTCCACCACCGAAGATATTCAGTTGTCTAAACATTATTAGCGAGTTAAATCAAATGTTACATGTAAATCATTATTCGGATGTTGGTTGTTTTCCTTGTATGGTTAATTCTCGTTTATCATTTGTAAAGTTGATAACTCGTTGGCAAGACCATTTGCATGAAAATTTGTTGCTAGAGATCCAAGATCGAATCTCAATCCGAACTTCTGTGTCTTCGCTTGATGAAAAAACTAAGGGGAAAAGTGGGAAAGAAAATAGAAGCGAGCCAAAAATGCATAGTCGCCTGGATGATCCGGATATACAACAATAGTTCCAGCGGGCCAGGTGGAATGAATATTCTATCAGTGCTCTAACTACCATGATGAGGTCGCTCGAATATTTTCTCAGGGGTTTGACGGTCAGCGTGTGGAGGTAGGATAACTTTCATTTCTGGTCACAAAGGAACTGATCGTAGAGTTTACAACTCTTCCTACATATGGGGAAAAGGTTTTCAGAATCCATGTGTTAGGTGGGATGGATGTCCCATTTTTCTTGAAATATTAGTTCAAAAACATAAACTAGAAGACAGGGGTTCAAAGGTCTTGGTTAGAGGACAATTGGAACTAGCTGATATGAATAACATAGTCTTATTTTAGTTGTGAAGGATTTTTTAATTGGGTAAAATTATACCATTTTCATTTTTTAGCTCACCTAGCAGGTCAAGTTAGGATGAATGCTTGTTTTTATTTGCTAGAAAGTATGAATCACATTTCTTCTCATTTTCTGGCCAACAAAGACCCATCCCCTCACTTTTTTTTATCAAAAATCCTTAATTAAATTTTTAATTGAGAACCAATTGGCAAAGGTCGGAAGGACATGAAGCTATTTCCTATTTTGGGGAGGTTTTCAACCCCAGCCTCCTAAGGCTAAACAAGGGAGGAATAAGGGTACCAAATAGGGAAAGAAAACACAGGAAAAAACCTCATCTCAGGGTACCTCCACTTAACGAACCCAAAGCCAAAAGGAGAAATATATACCCTCATATTTTGGTCCTAAAATTCCTAAATTCTATGCTAGAAGAAGTGACAGGCTTAGGAAAATAAAACGTACTTCAAGCCCTCCCACTGAATTTTTTTCTCCTACTATTAATTCCCCTCATGTTGTGAAATGACCCACTGAAAAATCCCCTACATAATATCATTTACTAAAACATAAAGCAGGAAAAGAAGTTGAAATTGAACCCCATGTTGAAGAATCCCCAGTTGGAAAATAGCCTACCTTGTCTGAGATCTTTAAGGGAGGAAAAATACCTCCCACCGAGCCAACAAACAAATTGATATTGAAGATAAATCTTAATAAAGATACAGACCTTGCCAAAGAGGTGATAAATGTGGAAAATGTTCCATTAAAGGACCTCATAATAAATGAAGAGAAAACTGTAGGTTATAAGAAGATAAAGGCCAAGGAAACTAAAAAGAACGTCCATATGGAAAACAGATAGAGTAAGAGGCATAGAATGGATAAGGTAGACGTTCCTCTAAAGGCAGACAATACCCTCAACTAAGACTCTAATGACCATTTTTTATTTTTAATTATTCCCTGTTAAAGTGAATTTTTACATATCATTAATCATGCGCCTATTACCGTTTATATATAGAGAGGCACAGAGGAGAGATGACATTTTAGTTGTAGTGAATTTTTGTTGAAAAGCGCTTGTCAGTATATTTTGAAAGAATATAATTAATAAAAGCATTGACAGTTGGTCTGTCAGCAAAACCATCGGTTTAGGAAGCTAAGGACTAGAAGCGACAATATCAACGTATTATGACAGGAAAGCCTGAGAAAGAAGGAGCTCAAACAAAAGATCGATTTTAAAGGATGACTAGACCTTATCTACAACAAGAGAGTTGATCTACAACGAGGGAGCCATTATCATGATACATTTTATCAACCCCATTTTCAGCAAGTGGTTTTATTTTGGAAAAACTTGATATATTTAGAAGATTTTTTTCAGATGCATGTACTTAGAACATTTATATTATTATTTTTGGATTACTGTAATTAAATTTTGAGCTAAAAAATTGTGTTAGTTATTGTAATGTTTATACAAGTAAGAAATGTAGAAGGGAAAATGGTCGGTGTTTATTTGAGACATAGCATCCTTGGTTATTTATTGAGCAGATCTGAATGATTACAATTTCCATGAGCACTTACATAAATCTGTGTGTCGTAGTTCCATATCTGTTTTCTTTGTTTTATATTTCCTCATGTCTGGAAAAATGAGTATATGAGATTAGAATTCATATTTTATTCTCTTGTTTTTTATTTCCCAGGAATTAATAATTGTTGTTCATTTAACCCTTCTATTGATTTCCTTCATTTTCCTCTAAATTCCTTAAATTGTTAAAGGAATTATCGCTACCCTTATTTTGTGTTTTCCTCATCGAATCTATGATTAATTATCACCCGATTGGGTTAGACTCCATGCCCAATGGTGTAATTTCCACACAACCCAACCAAACATCATCCTTCCTTAGACAAATATGGCCATAGAACTAAATTTTTAAACACTCTACTATAGTGACATTGAGTAGTTGAGTTTAAGGAGAGATTCCTCTCCAGGTTGAAGGTCAAGCTTTCAACCTCAAAAAGGTTTGAGGTTACCTTATATTTTTTCCCACAACCAGGGTTTTCAATAAGATATAACAACTCCGTTATATGATCGCTTTAAGTCTCTCATATTTGAACAAACTCATTAATGATTTTTTTCACCATCTGAATTGGCAACTTATGCCAACCAAACTCCCATCTGATATATTGAAGTTCAAAGGGGATTATAGAGAGGATCTCACTAACCATGTTCATTCATTCCACATGTGGTGTTCCTCTAACATTATGTATTCAATTTTTCCATTCCTTTGTCAATGCACCCTCACCGGAGTTGTCACAGAATGGTATGTAGACTAGCCCCATGCATCTCATTCAAAATTTTAAACTCTTGCGAATTAATTTTTATCTTACTTACACTTACATATCCATTATGATACCAGCACCAAAATTTTGACCTCATTCAATCAAAAAAATTTCACCTAACTTTCTAACTGTGTCTAAGAAAGATTATGTAAAGCTCTGGAATTCAAAGACCCTGTTTATATGGATTGATTCTTGTGATCCCTCCTTGCTCCCATTAGTAAACATGTCGCATCTCATTTCCCTCAAACTAAATAAGAATCTATCCAATTGACTTTCAAGTATGATTTGATCTATGCCCAATTGGGTTGTGTCTATATATTCCTTCTAACCTCCCTCAGCTTGGTGCTTCATCTACACTAAATGCATCTCATGTTGTTGAAAATGTTGTGGGGTCAGTATATTATCCTCAAACATTCCCATATTCGCACGGATCCATTGGTTATGACCAACCTCGAGGGGGGCTGGGTGGGGAGTAAATCCCATCTACGCTTATGCCCCTCTTGATCCTTCACAGGTTCACACTTACCAAGGAACAAGTACATCTTATGCATTTTCCCATCCACATCAGTCGATTCCAGGGTCGTCTAGTACTCACCCTAGTTATTAGAATGTTTCCACAAATCAAAATTATCCATATGTGTCTCCTAGTGCTCTAGCTATAACGGCATCAGTACCACAACCTCCCATGCCTCAACTACCTCTGCCGATCCCATAAATATGATCCCTAAGCCGTCAGATAACGACCTGAGTCAAGTCCAATTTTATGTTTAGTATAATTTTTCCCCTCCCCCCAATCCCAAGAGGAAGAATAAGGGGACAGGTAACCAAAACCAACCATCAGGGAAACCAAGGCATCCAAAGTCATCAGCCTAATCCCAATAAGGGTGATTATTCTAATACTACAACCCAACAACAAGGTGGAAAACCCAAGCAGAAAAAGGCCCTTCGAATGAACAAACCTTGTGCTTGTTGCAATTCCTGAAGGCATTATACTCATGAATGTCCCCTTCTCCCTACGATGTGAAAAGCATGGGAAGACCAAGAAGTTTCCTCTAGAGGGAAGTAACCTATGACTTCATCATTTGATCCTTTTACAAAGTCAGCAGTTCTTACGAACCCCTTCCCTCACTAAGGATATGTGGCCACCCCAGATGGCTAGAATGCTCCACCTATCCTTTCTCATTAGCTAGGGAATGGGTCTCCAAAGTACTTATGATAGGTTCTGAAGAAGTCAACCTTTAAACTTGGTCACGCCAATATGAAAAACCTCCTATAATGTTGTTGATCCAATCAATTTTTCCTAAAAGGACCAACTAACCGCTGCACATTAAATTGTTAACCCGAGGTTTTGCCTTTCTATTTCAAGGTTATCAAGATAGTTTATGAAAGATAAATGTTGGTATGAATAGTTACTGCTACCTTATTTAAAGGAAAAGCTGCAATTTTAAAGGAATCAATTCGTAATGCAATTTCTAACTAAAGCAAACCATTGAGAACATCAACTTCTAAATTATTTTTTGAAGGAAACAACAAAGGAAAACCTATTAAGCATAAAGTTGTTACTTAGGGAACAACAACTATAAAATGAAAAAACAACACTAAAAATCACACCATCAAAAGCAATATAGTACACAAGATAACGATCTATGATAATCTATAGGAAACAACAGGAAATGACGACATTCCTAACAAATTAAATAAAGAAAAATGTACTCGGTAACATTCTTTATGAATTCTATTTAAAACAGAGCATGTGATTTAATAAACAAGAAATGATAAATTAAGAGAAATTGTGCAAATGGAATAGTTGAAACAAAAGAAATAAACACCAATGTAATAATACATGTAAAGACATTGTTGCTTCCAGGATCAGGCCCAAATCACATGAATCAAACTGCCTTATAAAAGGATTCAACACAACAAATTAATTTTGAGTAATAAATTCTCCCATTCAATTAAAAAAAATCAATTACAATCGATGTCTTCTTAAGTTTGAACTGATGTCAACACAATATTACAACCGAACAACCCCTTTGAAGGCTCAATGTCAAGTTTTTATATCATGTTGGTAAGAGATAAGAACAATGCATCTATTTATGATAAATAGTGACCTTGAGAATCTGAAGATTCTTAGGATGCTCATTTAAGCTACAATAGATCTTGATATATCTGGACGACCAAGTCGGAATCCTGTCCTTCACTGATTTACTCCAAACGAGATTCAAAAACCTGAAGTTATCCAATCTCCCATGGTCATTCCAGGAAACATCATCAAATTCCAATTCATCAATAGATTATTATCCAAAATAAGGATCCAATCATAAATACATAACACTTTAGTGGTCATATTCATTTATAAAGGTAATAAAAGAATAAATACATATAAAACACTTCTATAATCCATACTTCATAAGTTATCATAGCCTAATTGCAAAATTACTTATAAAATAATATAAAAACTGAGTAAGGTAAAGAAATTATGACAATTACAAGGCCCAACATCACCCCCAACTGACCTTTTAGCATGACCTCATGCAAATAAATGATTAATATTTTAAGGTGCTTAAGGAGTAAGCTTCATAAGCTTCCTCCCCTTTGTGTTTGAATCCATTTCTACTTCTGAGTTCCTCAAAGGCCACATACTTACCTACCTCTAATAAATCATAAACAAACTTATTAAAGGACTGAGGGCACCAGATCTTGGGACATCTATAGTTTCACCCTATCTAGTTAATACCTCTTTCCAATACCACGTGAATTCATAGTCTTGTACTCTAGTCATGAAATACTGAAAATTATGGTAGCCAAAGGTTTCTCTATTTTTTAATTAATTAGGTGATGCATGCATCTCACTTTAGCTCTAGGAAGAACCTCATTTATGATATATTCCAAATATTTCAACCCTGAATGCAAAACATCATCATGAATATGTGCAAGTGCAGAAGAAACACCAATTTTTTCTATGAAGATACCATGATCAATTTTTGTGTGAAAATGTCTATTAGGCTCCCCTTTGACCCAAAGATCAATACCATGTTCTCTTCTCTCAAAGGTGTGATCATATTTTTCCCATTTCACCTAGTTCCTAGAAAATGATATAGAATCCTGGAATTAAATGTCTCTAATAAATGAACAAGATTTTATTCCACATGTTCTTCCAAAAATAAATTATGCATATATAATTCACACAAAACTCTCATTTGGAATATGATATATATTTAACTCATATGGTTTTCCATATGGTATAGATTTAACTGTGAGAAACATATATCACTCAAGTAAGTACAAGGCATAATTCTGAGTTGCGGACCTGCATGCCAAGACATTTGAATAAATGGAGAAAAATTCCTTTATTTTCTCTGTAGCCTTATTAAGGTGACCCTTTAACTTATGTATTTTATTCTTAGATTCTCTCAATTGCACATAAGTCTCATCCTATGTTGTTATCAATGCTCTGAATCATTGAATAAATTCCTAATGTTCCTTTTGAAGCACAATTTCTCTCTGGTATCTTGCTATAGTCTCCTGCTATATTTCCATAGTTTTGTGAAAGACTTGAATGGTCACCTATATAGTTAAGGGAGTATAGAGAAGCACATCTTATGTTTTTAATCCTCTGTTATTAAGGGTAAATGGTGGATCATTCTAAGTTCCCACTTCAACGAGGCTAGGAGGAACATCAATCCTATGTATCTCAGAATCAGTCTGAGTTCCTACTTCACTAGAAACAAGAACAAATTCTGTATGGGTACTTGCCTCATTAGAGACAGGTGTGAGATCAGTTTGGGTTTCAATCTCTTGGGTTTCCTTACTTCTTCCAAGTTTCTTCACATGACCTTTATGAAGTTTCTTACTACCATGCAACCAATTATTTAGTTGTCGTATCTTCCTTCTCAATTTATTATTTTATTCTTTCAATTTATCATCATCCTCATGAAATTTAACTTTTCCTTTATTTATCACAACTCTTGTACCTATAGTATTTAGAAAAAAACTACTAACCAAGGATGTTGTAGTAAAAGTTGAAGAAACAACAACTATTATCTCGGGCTTTTCAATAATAATTTCTTGAGTAGGTTCAACTGTCAAAGGGCCATTCAATAAACTATAAAATTCCATCGTCATTACATTAGTTATAGATTTCAAGAATTATTTGCCAGGAAGATCATCCTGAGGTTCAACTAAAAATCCAAGACCGTCATCTCGGCCTCACCAATAAAATCTTCAAGGGACTATGGATTCATTTCCTCAAGAGAGGAGGGATCCAATATAGTAGCAATAGAGCTTTTAGAATGCTCTTGGAAAGGAATAACTTCAAGGTCATCATCTAATTCAAGAATAATAGTAGCTGAATAACTAACAAGAGAGGTTGTAGCTAGATAATTAGATGACCCCCTGGTCAAAATGGTTTTCAGGATGAGCTACAAGTTCTTCTACTAAAGTGGTCATTACTTCTCCTAAATTCACAGTTTCTAATCAAATCCCTAGCCATTCTAATGCTTGAGATATTTTTGTTTCCTATTCTCTCTGTCCTAGGGCTAGTAAATATTGAGATAATTTTTCTCCAAGGGTTTCCTGGTGCAACTCATCTATATTGGAGAAATATTGGGTTGGATTTCCATATGGTAACTACTCAAGAGGATTATAATAAATATGAGCTTTCTTAACTAGTCTAGTTGACCTCCTTCATTTCTTGGGTTGCGAAGCTAGAACATGTGACATTATTTTCTCCGCTCAACTGCATTTTCAAGGTTGTACAGTTTGTGCAATTCCCTATAGGATATATTTTGTCGCTACAAGTTCATTGAATTATCCTCATTTTCTTTTTCTAGTTTTTCATTACTAAATGAAATGTTACTAGATGTTCCAATAACTATTTCATTTTCTAAAGGAATGCCTTGACCATCGTACATGTTTTCTTGGAGATTTAGATCTCCCTATCGATTTAGATCTCCCACTTGAGGACTTATTTATATTTATGTTAAGGGACCATCCTCCTACATACAAGGCATCTCCATTATATCTCTCCATATTTTTCCGTCTTATCTCCTATGATAACAAGGATGGGACTATTTTATCAAACTTTAAGGTAGTTGTATTGCTACATATAGCAACAACCAAATTATCCCAAAAATATGGTAGAGAACGCAACAGGCTGATGCACTTATATTTGTTTTAAATTTTAATATCAACAAATAACAACTGACTTACCACAGTATTAAAGGCATTCAAATTCTCTATCATCGAGCCTCCATCCTTCATACTCAGGTTATACATCTTCTTCTCTAGGAACAATTTGTTCACCAAAGACTTAGATTGATACAAAGTCCATAACTTGTCCTAGAAAGCCTTTGTTGTAGCTTCCCTTGATACATTCAACAATATTGAATTTGAGAGACACAATTTTATTATGCTCTCCTTCTGATCTAACTTCACTCAGTCTTCTGTCGACATTCCTATTGGTTTCGTACTTGGATCTAAATCAATCCATTGATCTCTATCCACCAATAGATTCTCCATATTGAGCTTCCATAGCTCAAAACTTTGTACATTGAATTTCTCGATCTCTATATTTCCATTGTTTGTAATATTTTTTCACCACAAGAATTGATCCCATAGATCTACCACTATAACAAGGTGTACCATAGGCCCGAGAAAAACCCCTCAGTAGCAAAGGTGTCCCCTTGAAGCTGAAATAGCTCTAATACCAAATGTAGGTTTTAACCCTGTACATAAATTACCTGCAAATATATTCTTAAACAAAAAAAAATATACAATGTTGAGAACATAAAACAAATAAATAGAGATTTTTTCCCTGGATCCCAAAACTAGGAATACCATATTTATTTTTCATTATATTCCTTTCAATGTTACAATACATGTAGAAGCATTTATAAACCCCAATCCACTAACCCTGGATTAGAACATAATCTTAGTTCCCTTGAGCGGATCTACAAATACCATGGGAAAAAAATACCCTTCTCAAAAACTATGTGCAAAAACCATGCACAAAACCATGGATAGGTCCACCCGCCATCTTTAGGTTCGCCCCCCATCCTTTGGTCCGCCCAACTATTATTGGGTTCACATAAAATAAAATAAAAATATTGGGTCGTTGCCTTGGACCCCATCACGCATGGAAAGGATATAACACAGACCCAACAAAACATAGCATCAATATTTGTCTTATTGACATGTATATTTATATGGAAGAGTTTGGTATTTATTTCTCATCCTGTTGCTAAAGTTTGCTCAAGTTCATCTCCTTATGCACTAAAATACAAACTATTTTCTCATCCGCGTCTAATTTTTTTTCAACTTGGTTACTCAAATTAGTGGCCATGATATTATTCTTCTTATTGTCTTTTTTTTTTATTCAGATTTAGCTCTAGATGCAACTTCTAGTGCTTCTCCTTTGTATGGTCTTCAATGTTGCAGTGGTTGTTTGGATCTTTGCACTAGTGTGTTATGGATATCATATGTTTATTTTTTGGCCCTTTTTACTTCATCTGCCCCTCCTTAGAAGCGTCTTGTTGATCCTTATTCTTCGATCCACTTGATTATGTTCTCTTTAGGGTTATGTTATCTAGTTATTGTGCCTATACACAAGCCTCATCCATTGATTCAGGCTTGAACAACATCACTTGCTCCCAAATATGGTAGTGTAGACCCCCAAAATACTTTATGAGTACATCTAGGTTCTATTGGTAGATACCCAACATTATGGCCATATTTCCGAACTCTATGGTGTACTCCTGCATGCTTTGTCTCGGCTTGTGCCTGAAGTATTACCATCGGATCCACTAGTATTATGCATACCCAATAGGGTAAACTATGACTTAATGAGGCTTTTGACTTCCTCCCATTTAGTCACTAGAGGCTCTCCCTCAAAATTAGGGTCTTTGTGTGGCTCTCCCACCAAGTCAGGGCATGGCCCTCTAATTTCAACCATGCAAATAAGATATTTTGTTCTTCCTCAATTTGATGGACATTGAAATACACTTCCAGTTGTTGCAACCAATGATTCAACTTCTCATCGTATATCTCACCATGGTTCGACTTGATATCTAACTTTTATTCCATTTTAAATATGGATTGTGATTGATCTGTGGCACTCAAATTGGGTTGATCTTTTTCGGGTTCTTTCATTGATTGGTTCTTTGTTTCTTCCTGATCTCTTGATCCACCTTATAATTTATCCTCTACATTTGAACCCCCATCTTCTTCAAATATCACAAGATTATTTCTCAGGGCCACCATGAGGAGATTTAATTATGATTTATATCAGTGACTTGTTGTTCCAACCATGAAAACCTCTCCTCTAGAGGACCGTGAAGGTTATTCATAGATTCACCGACCATGATTAGGGTTTTATGACTTTTGGCCCAAACTATCTAGATCCCTTGCAAATATCCACAATAAACCAAAAAAAACTTGATCTAACACAAATATTATTTGTAAACTTTTATGGTTATTCCACTAGAAATTTTGTCAAAACAGATTTGATAAAATTATATTTAAAAATCCAAGATCTACACTATTACACTTTTATTAGATTTCTAGATATGTAGATTAATATTAATAGTTCATGCATTTGAATTAAAATTATGTAAAAAACAAAGAGTGGAAAAATAAAATATCACACACACATTTGACACAATATATGCTCTGGGAAACCCTTTCAGGAGAAAACCCCACCTGGAATGTGAGGTCGCTCCGCTCTCTTTCTTTGAATGATAATATGGTTGCGAGTACAAACAAGTATGGAATGTGGCCCATGGGCTACTACAACACACAAATACTCTTTGTGTGATCTATCTCCTATCACTATTGGATATTTTAGACTAGCTATGGAACAAATGGACTTGAAAGAATGGAACCCCTCTTCCTCCCAGGGGCTCGATTATAACACAGCTTGATAGCTTACTAGTGGTTAGGTTTGACTGCCTCAACTATTAACCAGGGCTACCATATAGAACCTTGTATATTATTATACATCATAATAATGTGGCTGGCCCCTTTTCCATGAGTAATGGGGGTTGTCATGGAATTCTCTTTATAAGATCCATATTAAGTTTCCATCCACCAAATTAAGCATGTTTAACAACTTATTAGTGTTATCCTTCTTATATTTTATGACTAGATGGAATTTTTTCCAAAGCCTCGTCCACTTGTAGTGTTTGGTTTGTTGAACCTTAATCCAAACCTACAAATACTATAGTGGTTTGTGACCAATGTGGTTAATGTTTCCTTTCCCATTAGAGAGTGCTTCCACATTCTAATAGCTTGAACTAGGCCATATATTTTCTTATCATATGTATAGTAGTTCACTTCTCCACTATGAAAAATTTCAAAATGAAAACATATTGACTTACCTCCTACGATAAATACAACTCCCATAGCATATCCAATTTCATTTATTTCCACTTAAAAAAGGATTTTATAAATTAGGAAATGAAATAATTGGTTCTTTTCTAATCTTCCATTTCAACTATTTTAAGATTTTTGTTGATTATTCTCACATTGGAAACTCTTACACTAGTTAATATAGCATGAAGTATCACAACCACAACTAAAAATGAAGTTACAAACTTATGTAGGTACTACATTTCCCCAACAAATCCCCTAATTTTAATGACATTATTAGGAATTGGTCACTTGAGTATGACCAATATCTTTATAGGATCCATCTTAAGTTTCCATCCACCAACTACATACCCCAAATATGCCAATGGTTTTTTATAAACTCACATTTCTTAAGGTTATCCAGTGACGGGTGATGCTTCTAAAGTCTTTAACACCTACATGAAAAGTGAGATATGAAGTAGACCTACGAATCAATATATAATCTAATTACACCATCATAAACAAATCTAGAAAGGGACGCAATAGAGAATTCATCAAATGCATAAAGCAAGTGATTCATTATTTAAACCAAACAAATTAATAAAAACCTTTCATATATGCCTTTTTCGTGTCTTGAAGGTGGCCTTCTAGGTGTGTTTTTATTTAACTTATACCTAGTGGTATCCCAATTTGAGATCCAACTTGGTGAAGTAATTGGCATGCTACAATAATAAACCATTGATCATTGGTTGATCAATTCTTGAGGGTGATTGTTTGCAAAGCTTTGTAGTTGATAAACATTTTGAAGTCGTGTCCTTATTGGATACTAATATTATACGTGAACCACAAGGTGAAGTGCTTGTTCAAATTAATCCTCGCTTTAGCTACTACTACAAATTTTCTTCACTTTATCTACTTCTAGGATGGACTATATACATAACTCAATATTTTTCAATGAGAACTCATGAAACAATTGTATTCCACCCTCCACTTCCCTCTCATGTGCTAACCCTTTAAGACCATTAAACACTTTCTTTTATGCTTGCAACAAATCCTCCAATTCACAGTTATGCTCTTTAGTACATCCCTCTAAATATCCTTTACTTGTACCTATTCATCACCTAGTTGGTTCTCTATTAAGAAAAGTAATACAAAATTCATACTAGAACTAATAAATTTTTTGGCTTGGTTATCACTTACCAAATGTACTCTTAGATTTACCTTGGTGTGCATTAATGATGAAATATTTCCCATCATTGATCAAGCACCACTAATTTTCTCTCCTTGTGAATATTCCATCCCTCATATATGTCCACTTCATCAATAAGGTTTTCACTTATAGAAAAATGATTTTATATTTCATAGAGATCTTGAACCTGTGACAACCCTTTTCATTTACCCCAATTTTAGTAATTAAAAAACGTGACTATAATTCTTGCATTGGAATAAGAGACCTAATTGGTTGATACAATGTGTTGTGAATGTAATTCCAGCGTGGTCACAAGGTCCACAACTAGCTGATCAAATTTATTTTTTTAAACATTTAATATTTTATCCATATGAACTTTTACTGAATGAGGGGATGACCTCTTAGAACCCCGATGTCTAAGGGGGCTTTCTTGTAAATTCACAAAACCAACCCTAAACTTAATTTTTAAAGTAATCACTTAAATATCGGATCAAGCGACTTCCTAATATTTGAGCTATGAGATAAAACTGGGAAAGAAAAATACTAGACAACAGTCGAGTTATGATATGTGATTGGATTTGGTGGGATAGAGTATGTTTCCCATCCACTCGCACATTGAAGAGACAAGCATGTGGCCTCTCAGACACGTTTTGAGTAGTTTTCTAGTGTTTCAATTAGGAGACATCACCAGTGAGGAGTAAATGAGAAAAAAATAATGCTAGAAGAGTTCAAGAAATAAAAAAACACCTTCCTTTGATGGAGAGATTAACAAGGCTAAAGAGGAAGGAGCCTGGTTATTGGCAATGACGAAATACTTCAACAAACATTACTACTTTGAAAACATGAAGGCTAGAGTAGCCATTTTCAGTCTAAATGGAAAGGTTGATATATGGTGGGAGGATTTGATAAATTTTAAAGGCATTAGATGTAAATAATTGTCACGAGGAAGGTTTGAGATATATTTCCAGGGGAAGTACTTGTATGAGAGGTACTATGATAGCAAAGTTAAATAATTCCATATGCATAAGCTAGGGAAGCTTACTATCGATGAGTGCAATAATATATTTTTCGAGTTGTTGAGGTATGTGTCATGAAGGTGAATATTCAAAGGTACCTCAATGGAATAGCATAAACCTACCAAGACATAATTTAATTTGATGAACTAAGGACCTTATAGGATGTTATCCAAAAGGCCAAATATTTCTATGAGAAATCCAGGAATAAGGTCAAGTTTCAAATAGACTGGAAAAAAGAGACATAAGATTAGTTTCAAGGGAAAAGGGAACAATTCCTCAGGATATAAACCAAGAGGTAGGAGTGTGAAATTTATCACCCATACCAAGGGTGATATTCAACATAAATTTACTAATACCAACAAAAACTGACTCACTAAATCAGTAAGAGAAGAGGATGAGGTGTTCAAGAAGGGTACCTTGCAATGCTAGATATGCGGAAATAAATACCTATGGAAATATTCTCCACATAAATAGAAAATTGGGACCAGGTTATATAAATTTGAAGAGGAAGAAACAATGAAGGATGTGGCTCAAAACATGTCATGAATGTATGTTGTGTTGGAAAATAGGCAGGAAATACACAAAGCTCTAGTAATTGAAATGGAAGGTATGGTCGTTAACCAACATGTTTTGATTTTAATTGACCCAGGTTCCAATTTTAGCTATATCAACCCAAAATTCATAGAGAAGTGTGATCCACCTTATCATCCTGATCGTGTTGCCTTGGGAATCCCCAACATTATTTCTGAAGAATCGAGATGGCACATTGTGGTTGTGCATTTATTATTGAAAAAAGAATAAAGCCATAGCGAAGAACATGTGATTCTTGCCTAATATTGATGGCTTGTTTGATTAGTTGAGAGCGGCTATGGTACTCTGAAAAATAGATTTAAGGTCTGGCTACTATTAGGTTTATATTAAGGATGAAGACTTCCAAAAGGAAACCTTCAAGACAAGATATGGAAACTACAAGTTTGTGGTGGTGTCATTTGGGATTATGAAAGCCCTCTCCATATTCATGTTCCTAATGAAAAATGTCCTCACTCCATATTTGGACAATTTTTTACTATCCTTTGTATGACATCTTCGTCAACTCAAAAACCAAAGAAGGGCATGGAGAACATTTTAAAGTAGTATTTAAAATTGTTGAGAGAGCACAAGATCTATGCCAAGATCAACAAACATGATTTCTTCCAATCACAAGTTTAGTATTTAGGACATATTGTTCACAAGGAAGGAGTGGCAATGGATCTCAAGAATATCAAGGTCGTCATGGAGTGGCCCACTCCCTGAATTGTTACAAAATTTAGATATTCCATGGGATTTTTAGACAAGGAAAATTTTAAGGATGGAAAATTATCTTGAAGTTTAAAAAATTGGCGAATCTCTCTAGTCCCTAATATTCAAACTATATAATGTTTATTGATATATTTGTAAAATTATTCAAATTTATAATGATTTTATACATAGTCTCTATATAATGTTGGCGATTTTTTAGGTAAAATAATTTTATATTATAAAATTTGGGCGAAACATTTCTAGAAAAAATGGAAATTAGCGATTCTTTTTTTTGGAAAAATCATGGAAAATTAGCCCACCTGCAAATATTAGCCCCTAAAATTTTCCATGTTTTTAGATACTACTTGTAGTTCATTCGATATTTCTTAATGATTGGGCACCCAATCAGAGCCTTGTTAAATAAAGGGACAAAATTCTAATGGAGTCAGAGTGTGCAACTAGATTTAAGTAGCTCAAACACTTGCTCACACATGCACCTATCTTGAGAATAGTTGACCTAGAGAAATATTTCTTATTTTGCATGGATGCCTACAAGGAAGGGACAGGTGGAGTCTTAATGCAAGAGGGACATGTGATTTCTTATGAATCAATAAGATTGAATGAAAATGAGAAGAATTATGTCACTCGTGACTTGGAACTTGCAATGATAGTCCACAAATTGGAAATGTGGAGGCACTGCTAATGGGAGGAATTGTTTTCTAATTTCAGACCATGGAGGGTTGAGATACTTTTTGGACCAACCCAAGTTAAATTCAAGACAATCCATATGGTTATATTTGATCAACTAGTTTTAATTTTAGATAAAACATATTAAGGGAAAGGAGAACAAGGTATTATATGGACTCAATAGGAGTCTGCAAGTGGATCACTTGGCAGCCATAAGAATTTGTGAGGTTGACATTAAAGAAAGGATCAAGGAGGTGTTACTTCATGACAAGCATTACCAGTATGTGAAGGAATGCTTGCAGCAGGAACTAAAAGGATCAATGAGCAAGAATTACACTCACTACTAATGGCATGTTGAAGCTCAAGAAGAGATGGTATGTGACTTACATGGGCAGCTAGAAGACACTCATCATGGATTAGTTTCACAAAATAACTTACTCAAGTCATATTGGTTATTAAAGAATGATAATAGTAATGAAGAATATTTAGGTGAAGGGCCAAGCATGGATAAGGAAGTGGCTAACTACATTTCCAGGTGCCTTGAGTGTCAACAATTCAAAGTGGAATGTAGGCACTCAATGGTATTATTGCAATAAATCCCAATTCTTGAGTGGAAGTGGGAAGTCATATCTATGGACTTCATCACAATTTTACCAAAAATTTCCAAACAACATGATGTTGTAATGGTGGTTGTGAACAAATTGAGTAAGACAACTCACCTTGTAGTTGTCAAGTACACTCATAAGGAAATTGGCATAGCTAGGATCTTCATGAACGAGATATTTAGGTTGCATGGAATACACAAGAAGATCATTTCATATCAAGATGCAAAATTCACTTCAAACTTTTGGAAGGCATTATTTTCCACTTTTGGAACCTAGCTGGCCTTTAACAAAACATATCACCCTCGGACTGATGGACATATTGAAAAAGTGAATAGAATTTCGAAAGACATGTTGAGGATGTATGATATGCATAAGCCAAAGAGATGGGAAGAGTACCTACCACTAGTTTAATTCACATGCAAAAATGGGCATCAAAATTCATTGAAGATGAGCCCTTTGGAGGCTTTATATGGCAAGAAATACAACACTCCCATTAGCTAGGATGATATAATGAAAAAGTTGGTTCTTGGACCTGCCATGCTAAAGGAAATGGAGCAAGAGGTAACTAATATTAGGAAGAAATTAAAAGCAACCAAAGGCATGCAAAACAGTTATGCAAATCAATATAGAATGCACAAGGAATTTTTAGTGTGAAAGCATGTATATCTCTGCATCAAACCAAGAAAGAGTTCACTGAGAGCGAGGTCTTATACTAAGTTGGAACCTAGATTTTGGGGACCATTTCAGATTTGGGAAAGAGTGGGGCTAGTTTCTTATAGATTGGCCTTACTACCCATAGTGAAGACACATGATGTTTTTCCCATTTCTTTGCTTAAAAAGTATGTATGTGAAATTAATCATATCTTGGATTTTTCTATGATGTAAATGAAATCAGAGAGAGAGTTCCAACCAGAACCTTTTTTCATCCCAGACTAGAGGTAGATCACCCTTCGGAATTGAGTAATAGAGCATGTCAAGGTGCAATGGAAGAACTTTGGATTAGATGAAGCCACATAGGCAATGGTACATAAAATGATGGTGTTGTAACCATTTTTTTTCACTGTGTAAATTAATGTAAGAGATATAAATATAAAACTAATTATCTGTAATGTTTTTTTCTATTTTTAGAACACTGGGAATGGTGTTCCCTTAAGGGGGTGTTGTTTGTAACAACCCTTTTTGCTACACCATTTGTATGTAAATGAAACTTTGTAAACTTATGTAAATTTGTGTACAAATTTAATTAAATTAATGAATTGAGGGGACACACATCCACATTTCTAAAGGAGGAAAGGCCTATGAAGGTCTAGGAGACAACCATACCTAGTGCATTTAAACCCACAACAACTACCCTGATTGGAGTTGCCTAGACTGGAATTTAATGAAGTTTTTGAGTGGGTGCAAAGGAAAATAAGGACAATGCCAATCCTCCTTGTCGACCAAAGTCAAGGAACATGGTTGCCTTGGGATAAGGAGTTGAAGGTCAACATGCAATAGAATAGGGGGATTTGGTGGGTGAGGTTGGTTATCACAAGAGAAGATAAAAGGAGAAGTGGTTGGAAACAGGAATCAAAGAACAATGTGGATGGAAGTAAGGAAAACACACAACAAATAGAGGAAAATATATGGAGAATAATGATTCAGAGTGGATTGTGTGTGTTTAAGCCTATATGGCTAGTGGGAGGCTTAGTGTTGAATTGAACCACTCAGTGCTTGTTGAGTAAGTTGATAAACCACTAAGTGCTTATTGAATAAGTTTTGAAACAACTTAGTGCTTGCAAAATGGGCCAATAAACCACTTGGGTGATTATTTAAAGGTTGATAAACCACTAGGCAGGTGAGTTGAGCCATAATGGTGCTTTTTGAAAGAGCTAGTAAACCACTAAGTTATTTTTGGGAAAGATGATAAACCACTTAGTGCTTTCTATGTAAGAAGATAAGCCACTTGGACAATGGGATACAGGCTCCTACAGTGATTTCCTTGAAATTCCATCTAATAAACCACCTAGATAATGGGTTTAGTCCCCTAGAACTAATAAAATACCCCAATTGGGCCTTAGGTGGAGTCTTGTGTTTGGTTTCAGGGAGTATGAGGGTCACTATGGTGCTTATTCTTGGGGGAAGTTCATAAATAACCAAACAATGGACTCCTCCCCTTGAAGATTTGGTAAAGCCATGGGGTGAATTTATTTAAACCTATAACCCCCTCAGACTCTGGATCCAGCTCAGGAGTGGTCAGTTGCAAGAGAGATTGTAGTGTAGCTTGCCTATTTTTGGGTGAAGAGATGAATTCCCCCCTCTAGTTGCAAACCATTTCAATTTACTTAGTTAAATATAAAAATGTGTATATTTTTCCTTTAAGATGTGATAGCTTTGTTTTGGGGATGAATGTCACTATGATCGTGCTTATTCATGCATGAATTTTAAATTATTTTATTACAATTATTGTTGGTTATATATTGAATGTCATGTTTTAATGACTAGTGGCATAATGAAGCTACTACTCTATTTTTTATTTATCAATTAGTCGTATGTTGGTATATGAGTGTGTGTATAGTTGTAATGGCAGGGTTATAACTTGTGAAATTGATTGAAAGTATATGTCTCTAAAGTATTTACCTTGTTGATATTTTCTTAAATGAAAAACTATGAATGAATCACTCATAAACCACCATGGTGATAAAGCACAAATAGACCTATGATAATGAGCTTTCAGGCTTGTTTCACCCATGGAGGCCAATGCTCAAGCCTTGATCGTCTCCTTCAAAGAATTTGGTGTTTGGGTAAATGCCCAAAGCCTTAATAATTATTTCGAATCATAACCTTCTTCATTTGATTATGTGCGGGATTAAAATTGTCAACTGAGCTCCAAAGGTGGTAAGCACCACCATCACCATATGCACAATATGATGCAAGAAGGGTTGGATTTTGTACCTTAGGAAAAGGCCGAGTGGGCCCCACACTTCCGATGACATGGAAACACCATGTGGGACCACGTGGCAGTGCTAGTTAGGTGCACCTAGGGGTTTCTATGATGTGGAAGTGAGACATTGGAGGAAACATAGGTCTGATGGTTGTGTATGGGATCTACTGTCAGATGGAAAGATGCTTGTTGGAAGAGTGTTGAGCAAAGGGCCAGATCTAGCCATGTGGGGTCTGAGGTTGGAAAGGGGTGTACACCTTAGTGGAGGCCCAGATGGGAAAAGGGCCAGATGTGGATCTCATGTTAGTGGTATTGTGTGTAGGGGAACATCTGAGGACCAAATGTAGGTACCGCATCAATGGTATTGCATGTAGGGGTGAATTGGAGGATTTGGAGGTCTATGGTAGATACAAATCCAAATTGTGTTGTGACATTGGATCCATCGAGGATTAGATACAACAAGAAAATGTTGAAAAACATGAAGGGGAAAGCCTAGTGGGATCCAAGTGCCATGGTTGGCGTGGTCGGTGGCATAGGGACCTGGAAGTCACCACATGGATGCTACGCATAATTATTATTAATGATAATGACCATTATCATGTCAAGGTGGCAGTGCCACATGGCATTATTGAGATGATGTAGACACCATGTTACATTAACATGGTGGTGCCACATGGGCTAGGTGGGACCCAAATGGATGCAACGTGGTAGCCTCATGCTCATATGGCTCTCCATAATTGGTTAAACCTCAAATGGGCATAACTTTCTATCCGAAAGTCATATTGAGATGAACTTTATATTGCTTGAAATGTATTGATGAGATGCATATGATGGTGGAAATGTTTTTTGTTTTTTACGAAGTTGGAAGAAGAGTATTTTTATAATTCTATAATCATAACATATCTTGGAGGTTGGGTTAAAATAAATAGGTAATACCTCCCACAACCTGAGAAAGTATAAGGGGGTGGGAGGGAGTGTTACACAAACACCCAATGAGATTATTACAACAAATTCCAATTCTTGAGTGGAAATGGGAAATCATATCTATGGAATTCATCATGGGATTTCCATATACATCCAAACAACATGGTTCCATTATGGTGGTAGTGGAAAAAATAAGCAAGGAAATTCATTTTATAGTTCTTATGTCCACCCATAAAGATAATGACATAGCTAAAATTTTTATAAAAAAATATTCACATCGCATGGCATACCCAAGAAGATCATTCCAGATTAGGATTCTAAGTTCACTTCAAAATTTTGGAAAGTATTATTTGCAGGATTTGAGACTTAACTAGATTTTAGCATAGCCTATTATCCTTAGATATTTGGTCAAACTGAAATGTGAAACAAAATTCTTGTTAGGTCCCTATAATACTAGTGTAGCCCCCTTATTTTTATTGTTAGTGTAGCCCCCTTATTGTTGTTGTTGTTCCCATGTAGCCCCGATATTTTTATTGTTGTTCCCCATAGAAACCCAATATTTTTATTGTTGTGCCCTTACATTATTATTGTTAGTAGGCTCTTATTATATTGTGACCCCTTAGACCCCTATATATAAAAATGACATATTTTCATTTTTATCATCCAATAATTTTTCATTTATGTTGTATAAAATATAAAAATGGGATTCAATCTGATCTTGTAATGTACTAAAACAAAATATTGAATCCTTCTACAATTTGCGGAAACAAAACATGATCGCACAATCACATAACAAGTAAGAGAAAGAAATAATCAATCACAAAACACAAGATATATCTACGGAAAGAAACTGCTCAAAACCCCGCGATATGTATATTGCATAAATTCAAGATCATAAAACAATACAATTTTATTCCTCCACTGAGAAACCTCTGCACTTTATTGACTCTCTCACTCTGATCCTGCTTGAATCTAGAATACAATCTAAGAAAATTGGTCCATTATTTAACCTTTTTCTTGCCTCTTCTTGGCCTACCTTCCTTACGCATTCTTGGGCTAATTGAGCCCCTATTAATTAGGAAAATCCCAAATAATGATTTCGTAATACCTTAAAGCCTTCCTGATGACCTCATGCATGACCTGTACAATTTTCTAATTATACAATTGATAGTTATCTTCCCTTTAACCTATGTCTCAACTGGGCCTTCCTTAGAACTGACATGAAATAGCTATTTATAGTCAATTATCAGTTAATTAATTGATCACTACTTTTGAATTAAATCATATTTACTTCATTGGACCTCTCACTAGCTCATCTCTCAGTTAGAACTAGTTAAACTGATTTTAACTCAATTTCTTGAGTTAACTAATTACAACTCACAAATAATTGTAGTTGGTCCCCCTTAAATCATGGGAGAAATTTACATGCCTCCTCTCTTACCCTCAACTATAAATTTCCTAAGCTAACTAAGTCTTCATGATTCATTTAGCTAATACAAGCTGTCATGAGATGAAATTACAAATTTTCTTCCAATTTAATTAAGGGAAAAATAAATCAAAATCCCCCTATGGTGCCATTTCTAGGTGTCATTTTCAATGTTTCTTGTTTTCAATTTCAACACTCCCTCTCAAAAAGAAAGGAATTCAATCTATCCCGATCATGTACCATTGGAATGTTCTTAATGCAACACTTCTCTAGTGTTGTTTTCTCCTACAAATCCTGAAACTAAATAGCCTCAAAAAACTGAATCAGTATGATGCATCTATCATTAGAGTTTCTAAGTGCTACCGGTTACTACACTGTCTACTGAAAACCTTGTGTTGCTGCTGACTCTGCATCTGTGCCATCTGCACTGCTACCAACTTTGATCTGTGCTCCAGTATCTAACATATGTCACTATGATTTCTGCCTTTTTGACATTTTACTACATCAATCCTACTAATCTTTCCTTCTATTATTTATTGCGGGTTCCCCATAGCCAGGTCTGATCCTTGAGACATGCCATCTCAATGAACCCTGCCCAAATTTCTTCTCTTGGTATTATGTCTTCACATCACCCCACCTCTCACCTAGAGGTATGGATGCATGTGCTCCCTCTTCCCATCTGGCTCGAAATTTCACCATCCTAGAGGTCCCTACTTGAGTGGATGCCTCCACTCGGTCTCCTATCTTCTTCTCCAATTGTGGCTACTCCACAACCTTCTAAGATTGCTTCTGAGGCTGCAAGTTGAGAGGTAATTTAGGCTCTCTCTCAACCACCAAGTCACTAACCTCTTCTTTTCTACTCAAATTTTTGCATGCATTTTTTACCTCAATATGATACAGGTTCTTGACTCATACACTAATATATTTCACCTGTCCTATGGCGATGAGTCTAATGAACCCCTTTCCTTTTCTAAATATGACATCATAACCAAGCTCTTCCAATACCACTACAGAGATAATATTCTTCTTTAGTCTTGGAACATACAAAACATCTGTCAGTTTGAGAGGGGAGCCAGACTCCCTCTGAAAGATAACTATACCTATTTCGGTCATGTTATACCTCTTGTCATCTCCAAACTCCATGTTCTACTAGAGGTCCTTCTCCTCCAAGTCACTGAAGAGATCTCTATTCCCCATCATATGGAACGATGCAACGTTGTAAAGATACCACATGCATCCCATTACAGTGTTGGTCATGCATGTAATGAGAGTAAAATCAAGCTCAAACTGTGAAGCTAGCACTTCACTTGTTATTGCAAGTGCAGGCTCCTTCTTGCTTGCCTTCTGTGGACATTTCGAGGCATAGTGCCCGTGCTCGTGACAGTGAAAACACTTGACCTTGGCCAAGTCTCTCTTGCCCTATTCTCCTTTGGACTTCTTTCCCTTGGCTTTATTTCCTTTTCCAACCAATGGAAAATCAAATTCTTTGTTTGTGTCGGAGGTCTCGTCTCTAGTGCTCTGCCTTATCTCTTATATTACCAAGTCGGACCACAAACGCTCCCAGTATGGTAGCTTCTCCCTCCCATTCACAAAGTCCTGGTAACTATTCTACCTCTTTGGAAGGCCTAAAAGAGCTAGGCTCACAAAATCATCCTGAGCTATTGTCACACCAACACTTCCAATCTCTTCACAACATTGAGTGAATTTCTTCAAGTATTTTGGTATCATCTCGCCTTCCTCTATCTTTATCTTTCTGAGCTTGTATTTTAACACCAACTTCTTGTGGTCGCTGCTATTATGAAACACATCTTTCAAGGCCTTCCACATAGAATATGGAGTCGCCTTCCCATGGCGACTCGAGACAATATGATCTCAAACTCCTTCTAACAAGATCCTTCTCACCTTTGCTACCTTCTTCTTCCATGCATCAAGAAATTGAGCATCTACTGCTATGGACTCGGGAATATCACTGTTTATGAATTCCTTCAGTATTTTTTCCTCGAGCACTGCCTCCATCCTATCCTTCCATGATATGTAATTCTAATTTCCCTCAAGAGCATATTTGAATCTCAAGCCATTGAAAGACATCTTGATATGTTGTTAGGTCCTAAAGAATAAATTTGAAAATTCGAACTTATTCAAAAAATATTGTGTTCTTATCTTCTTATTGTTATTCCTGGCACTCTGATACCATGTATAAAATATAACAACAAGATTCAATCTGATCTTGTAATGTACTAAAACAAAATACTCAATCCTTCTCCAATTTGCAGAAACAAAACACAATCACATAACAAGTAAGAGAAAGAAATAATCAATCACACAATGCAAGATGTATCTGGGGAAAGAAACTGCTCATAAACCCACTATCTGTATATTTCATAAAGTCAAGATCATGAAACAATACAATGCTATTCCTCCACTGAGAAACCTCTGCACTCTGCAAACTACCTCACTCTGATCCTTCTCAATATGGCATACAATCTAAGCAAAATCGGGCCAGTATTTAACCTTTTTCTTTCCTCTTCCCGACCTACCTTCATTACGCATTATTGGGCTAATTGAGCCTCTATTAATTAGGAAAATCCAAAATAATGATTGTGCAATACCTTCAAGCCTTCCTGATGACCTCATGCATGACCTGTACAATTTTCTAACTATACAACTGATAGTTATCTTCCCTTTAACCTCTGTCTCAATTGGTCCTTCCTTAAAACTAACATGAAATAACTATTTATAGCAAATTATAAGTTAAATTATTGGTCACTACTTGTGAATTAAATCATATTTAATTCATTGGACCTCTCACTAGCTTATCTCTCAGTTAGAATTAGTTAAACTGATTTTTATTCAATTTCTTTAGTTAACTAATTACAACTCACAAATAACTGTAACGGGTCCTTACTAGGTGGACTTTTATGTCTTACACTGTATATGTCATGTTTTGGGACTGTGACTGCTTACAGTCTTTTATGAAAATCTGACTGATTTTGTAATTGTATATTTTCGGACAGAACAGTAGTTTTATACTACAGTCATATGTAACAGGTAGTTGATCATTAATATGAATAGTTACGAACTTTTTCACTGTGAAAAAAACTGTAACGGGTCCCCCTTAAGTCATGGGAGAACTCTACATGCCTCCTCTCTGACCCTCAACTGGAATTTCCATAGCTAACTAAGTCTTCCTGACTCAATTAGCTAATACAAGCCGTCATGATATGAAATTACATTTTTTCTTCCATTTTATTTAAGGGAAAATTAAATCAGAAGCCCCGTATGGTGTCATTTTTGGGTGCCATTTTTGGGTTCCATTTTCAATGTTTCTTGTTTCCAAATTTAAAATATGTAAGGTTTCCCACTCGAAGAGGCTAATTTTTAAGTCATTGATCTATCTTTCCTTCTATTTTGTAAGCTGGTTTCATAACAATTCTAGAAGATATTTTAAGAATATATGTCATGCATTAGCCAAATAGGCGGGAAGTTCCTACCATTAGTTGAATTTTCATACAACAATGGGCACCAAGGGTCACTGAATATGAGTCCTTTTGAGGCATTTTATGGTAGAAAATTTAATACTCCCATTAGTTGGGATGACCTAGTGAACAAGGTGGTACTTCGACTTGACATGTTGAGAGAAATGGAGCAAGAAGTGATCATTATCAAGTAAAATTTGAAAGAAACTCAAGATATGAAAAGATTTATGTAAACTAGTAGTGCATGCACAAAGAATTCCAAGTGGGAGATCATGTATATCTCTGCATCGGACCAAGGAAGAGCTCACCGAAAGTGGGATCACGTGCTAAATTAACACCCAAATTTTGTGGATTGTTTCATATTTTGGAAAGAGTGGGACCAATAGCTTAGAGATTGGCCTTGTTTCCCATAGTGAAAGCACGTGATTTATTTCATATTTATTTTCTTAAAAAATATGTACATAACACTAATCATGTGATTTATTGGTTTTTGATATAGGTGAAATCCAAGGTATTCCAACGCAAACCATTATGCATCCTAGATTGGAGACAAACTATGCTATGAAATCAAGTAATAGAGTAGGTTAAGGTGTTAGGGAAGTGCTTTGGACTTGATGAAGCAACCTGGGAATTTTAAGACCAAATGAGGGAGATCTACCCATTTTTGTTTCATGTATAGAATGATGTAAGAGCTATTAATTAGAATGCTAGTTTTTTTTTTAATAGAACATTGAGGATGGTGTTCCTTTAAGGGGCTAGGGTTTGTGACAACCCTTTTCATTTACCCTAATTTTTGTAATTAAAAAATGTGATTGTAATGCTAGCATGTGCACAAAAGCCATGACTCGCTGATATAATTTTTAGGATCTTCATGCCAACATGGGCACAAGAGCCACAACTTGCTAATACAATGTGTTGTAACTATAATGCTATCATAGGCATAGGAGCCATTATTGGTTGATCTAATGTATTTTTTTAAACCTATTTTTTTATCATTATGACTTCTGATTAGAGGAAGGGGTGACCTTTCAGAACCCTGATGTCTAAGGGAGCTTTCTTTCTTGCTTGGAAAGCCATGAAACCAACCCTTAGCTTAATTTTGGAAGTAATCCCTTGTAGAATGAATTGAGCCACTTCTTAACAATTGAGTTATGAGATACAACTGCGAGAGAGTTGTTGGCTGACAACCAAGTTATGAAATGTGATTAGAGGTGGTGGGGTAAAGGGTGATGCCCATCCCCTTTGCACGTCAAGGAGATAGACCTAAAACCTATCAGACACACAACATGATGGGATAACATATGAATTAACACAATTTGAGAAAACTATAAATACATTGAAATACCAAAGGAGAAGAGAGTTCCAATAGTTTGCAACAAGGATGAGAAGGAAAAACTCTAGATCTATAAAAAAGAAGAAAGAGATACTATCTTGTGCTTAGGGAGACTTGAGCTTATTTACCATTCTGATCATATTTCTATGGATATTGTGAATTGTGGAGAGATCAAGACTTCTAAATTGTAATCCATTGGTTAAATTCACATATTTTTCAATAAAGAATTATATTATACTTTAAGTTTCTTTTGTTTCGTGTTATTTACAATGTTGATTCTCTCACACTTATTCTTGTAACATTTGCATACTTTGATTTCCTAAGTAAGTTGATTTTTATTTGTTACACTTTGATATAGTGTTGATTTAGTTATGTAGTGTGTTAAACTATTATAAAACCCATTTGGTGCATCATAAGGTGATGCAAATGGATCCACTAGTCCTCTACATACCTAATAGAGAAGAATTGGGATTTGATGATGCTTTTAAATGTCTCTCAGTTATTGGAAAATCATCATCTAGCTTAAGTCTTTTTATGTGGCTTTCCCACTAGGTTATGGAAAGGTCCTCTAATTATAGTTGTGAAAATGTAGTCTTTCACTCTTTTCCTATGTTATGGACACTAAAGTAGTTGCAACTAGTGATTCAACTAAACAACATTAATACCAACTTGGGAGGGTTTAACATCCACTTTTGCTTCTATTTTAAATAGAGATTGTGAAGAAGTAATGAAATTGGAACTTGGTTGCTCTTTCTTTGACTCTTTTTTTAGATTCATTTATAGGTGTCCATTATCTTTTGATTTCTCATTTGATCCAACTTCTAATTAAGAGCCGCCAACATATCTAAAAGGTCCCAACTTCATCTTTAAAGCTACCATGATGAGGGTCATGATTTGAGATACATCAACAACTTGTTCGTCTAGCTTAAAAAATCTCTCCTCTACCTCATCTGAAGGGTTCTTATGACTAGACTTATCCACCTTGTTTAGGGTTTTGAAACTTTCTTCTTACGCAAATTCTTAGATCTTGGAACTTCCCATGAAATCCCCCCAAAATTGGATTTGATATTGTTATGAATTGTAAACTATTATGAATCTTCCACTATAACAATTCATTGCAACAAATATTACTGTATATATTTTATTTTAATATGAAATCATACACCTTAAATATCTTTTTATAATTAATTTTATAAAGAAATGGAGTAAAACAATAGTTTGGTACTCTTACCATCTCTTCATTGTGCTAAGATGTGTTCTCCATCCTAATATGGTAGAGATGTTGTAATGTCTTATCTTGTTCTATTCTATAAACATTTTGGGTCAGTTAAATTGTATAACAAAAAATTAAAACCAAAATGAAATTGAAGTAAAATAGTCAATTTACCGTTGGTTGTTTTTGGGTTGCGAGTTTTGACAACCAATGGTTTTTCTATTGGTATTCCTATATATATATATATATATATATATATATATATATATATATATATATATATATATATATATATCTTAAACTAGAATAAATCCATTTTAACTACAAATCTACCAAGCGTTGAGAGGGCTCAAATCTCCTTTCACTCTAAAAGAGGTTTACACCTCAAGAGATTTGATCCCTCTTGAAGCTTAGTAGATCCAGAGTTATGATTGATCCAGGTTGGTAGGAAATAAGTCACTTATATATATATATATATATATATATATATATATATATATATATATATATATATATATCTTAAACCAACCTAAATCCATCTTAACTACAAGTCTACCAAGTGTTAAGAGGAATCAAATCTCTTTTCACTCTAAAAGAGGTTTACACCTCAAGAGATTTGATCTCTCTCGAAGCTTAGTAGATCCAAAGTTAAGATGGATCTAGGTTGGTATGGAAATAAGTCACAAGAAATGTAGCTTCCCAGGGAAATTAATGTATAATATATTTATTAGTTTATAAATAGTGATATGGTCATAAGAGAGTAAGATAAATCTAGAAATTTATTGCGTTGTAAGATGCTCTACAACCCAATATGGGGGCAATGTTCTAGTGATGTAAATGCTTGTAAACACTTACATGTCGGAAATTAAAAAATTATATAGAACTCAACATGGGGGAAATGTTGTGGTGTCCATAAATAAGTATACACATTTAAATGTTGGCTCAATTAATAATAAAAAGTTAAAAATATTAAAATTCAATTTGTTATATTGTAATTTTGTTTGTATTAATAAAATTATGAACAAATTTTTAGATAGAAGAAAATCATAATATACCTATCACATTAAAATATATAACATATAAATAATAGTTATAAATCAAAATCCATTTTACCATATAGATTAAAATAATGATTTCTTAACCATACTTAAATTTAATTAGTAAGCACATAAAAACTAATACTTACAAGAAACTTATAATATAACAATATTCTTAACCATAGATATTCACCCCCACTTTACTATGGATTTATTAACTTGTAAATAGGTTTTTTTTACAATATCATGGGCCAATTCCATGGCTTATCAATACCACATGCCAAAAAATCACAAGTCATTTCACAATGAAAATATTTTATAAATATTTTATTTTAAATTAGTGTTATAACATATTTTTTAATTGAATCTAAAAGAAAAAAATGTTATAATTAATTTTGAGATATATTTAAATTATTTAGCCTCACTGCTAGTAAAAATAATCCGTGGATATTCCATAGAGATTAAATCAAAGTTTTAATAAAATTAAAAAGGAGAATACTTTTATATATAGATAAAGATAGAGAAATTTATATATTATAAATAATATTATTAAGAACTAGCATATATTATCTTAACTAAGTATCTATCAAGCAATGAGAGGAATCATATCTCTCTAGACTCAATATTTTTCTCAATTTTTGCACTCAAAAAGAAGTTTGCATGTTAAAAAAAATTAATTCCTCTCCATGCTTAGTAGATGGAAAGTTAAGATAGATCCATACTGATATTTAAATATTAAATAATTTTCTAATTGAAAAACAACTTTTTATGTGTTAACTTTATGGAAAGCAGCCCAAAAAAAGATATATTTTGTTGTTTAATCTTATATCTTAGTCATAAAAAAGACTTCCTCTGTACGCTTTCTCCTTGAGGGACAAGGATGACATAAATCTTTTCTTCTATTGAAGAAATTTTAAAAGCCGTAGTCTTAAAAACCCACAGAATAATCTAGAAATTCTAGTAAGATTATGAAAAATTCTAGTAAAGATTTTTGAAAATCTGGGTATTTTGGGTGCCCTAAGAGTTTTTGATGGTGTTGAATCTATTTCCACCATCAAAAATGCAATTCAAACACTCCAACTACCTTATTTTTTGAAAAAAAATTACCCAAAAAAACTATCATCACTATTATATTGTGTTAGTAAACAACTCTATTTTAAAATTATAAAGAAATAAATATTGAAAATACAACAAAGCTCGAGGCATTCTAGCATTCTATTTGTGTACGAGGAAGCATACATGTTGGGAAAATAAAACATGGGGAAAAGACTATGAAACCATCATTTTAAAGGGAAAATCCAGTATCGTTTTATTTTTCAAACATTGACTAGGGCATTCTACATGTGTATGAGGAAGCATACATGTTGGGGAACATAAAACATCCAGTATAGTTTATTTTCAAGCATTGACCTCAACCTCGAGGTATATGAATGGAAAGAGATAAGAGGGAATCATAAAAGAGATGGCCCCTTTCATTATTATAATGGACACACTCACATCCTAGTTAAATCAACGGTGGACAGTTATATAGAGATTAGTAAATCACAACTAATGGTGTTGAAAGTGGGAGTGTTATATAGAGATTAATAAATCACAACCAATGGTGTTGAAAGTGGGAGCGTTATATAGAGATTAATAAATCACAACCAATGGTGTTGAAAGTGGTAGCGTTATATAGAGATTAATAAATCACAACCAATGGTGTTGAAAGTGAGATGAAACTCAACCCCCGAGAGCACATTGTGAGTGGGTCAAAAGCACACCATCCAGTCCCTTTGGACATTACATTACACATATGAGAATCTTGCTCCCTTAATTCAGGCTTGGGGATTTCCCCATAATATTTTATGGATTGGGTACCATACCTTTTCCCAATGCCTTTCATCATTGAATCACGACCTAATTGCTTTTGGGAATCATGTTTTTAAATTATTTTATTAAAATATCAAACATTACTATATTTTATAAGGATAGAATGGCTACCCCTCATTTACTTTAATAAACTAAAGCGTTGTATTTGCCAAATTTGTGAAAATGAAAAGCTAAAGAGAAAAGTAAGGGTATAAACCAAGAGATTAACCTTATCCCCAACTCTACATCTGTTTACTAGAGTTCCAGTCAACTCAATTAAGGCACTGCATACCTTAAAATCGTAGTCTAAAAAATTCACCGAATAAGTTAGAAATTTTGGTAAGATTATGAAAAAAATGGGCAAAGATTTTTCAAAATCTAGATTATAGTCGTTAAACTTCAGTGTTTTGGGTGTCTTAAGGGTTTTTAATGGTGCTAAATCCATTTCCACTATCAAAAATGCAATTTAAACACTCCAACTCCCTGATTTTTTTAAATTTATTTTTCCTGATTCTAGCAAAAAACTGTCGTTCGGGCTATTCAATTGCTAGGTAGACAATTCCTACATTAAATGTATGACATCATCACATGCGTGAAATTTTATTCCTACATAGCGATTTGTTAGTTGCTTATCAAATTTGGCTTGGCATTCTTTATGGAGGCAAATTTCTAAAAATTCAATTCAATAGTTGGAATAGTTGGAGTGGGTGAATTGTTTTTTATGTTGGAATAGATTCAACTTTTGGGACACCCAAAATTCTGAAATTTGATAACTTTAACTTGAATTTCCAAAAAAAATCCACAAAATTTTATCAAAATCTCGTAGAAATTTCCATTATTTTCCAACAAAATTATACCTCTTTAAACCACTAGATCAAATTTTCTATAAATATTAAGTATTAATGATTGGTTTAGTATTTGTACATCTTTTTAATTATATATCATTTTATTTTATTCTCATATGCACTAACTTAACTTAATAATTTAGCCCATACATATTTTGTGTCGTTTTGGAGGTTTTTCTGAAATATTCCTACTAGTCAAATTTTTCATTATAAAAAAACACAAGCTGGTGGTCTCATTTTTCATGGATTTGCTTCTCTAGTGGATTTGCTTCTCTAGTATAGTGTTGTGCGGAGATGGAATTTGAAAAGCAAATTACATATCAAAAACCAATTTGCTTAATAAATGCAGCTAAAAATTTACTCTACCAACATATCAAAACTTTGAAAAAAATAAAAAAACACAACCTTCATTTGAAATTCCTACCCTAATCCCAGGCAAGGTAGACCATGGCAGGCATAAGACCGTGCAGTACACACAGCCCATTCTCCCTGCTTATGGTACTCTGTCACTGGCAAACGCTCTGTTTCAAGAAGTGTACATTGCGTTCACTAATTTTTCAGTTGCTGGCCGCACGTGATACGCAGAAAAGGACGAGTGGAGCCTACTTGTATACTTGGTGTACGAGTGCGGAATCTGGGGGTTACGGGTACAGTCGTATATTTGGGGTTGAGTGGATGACGTCAGATACCCCACCATTGGGGAACGGAAAATTTGTAGGGGAATGGTAAATTAAAAACTTGCAGTCTAGTTAAATTTATTTTACATAATATTAAAATATGAATGGTGCCCAACTAGGCCAACTGCTCCTATTTCGAATACAACTGGCCTTAAATGGGGTGTTCCCCAACACGCACCGTAAAATTAATTCTCAATCAACACCCAAAAACAATTTAAAAAATATGATTATAATATGTCACATCTACAAGGTTAGATATCCATATGCCCTAGTTCAATATGCCCTATACTTAGCACTAGCTTTTGGACTCTCAATTTAACTTTTGAAGGTGTGGTGTTTGAGTGTGGTCAAATTAAGTTGCCTAACCCTAAACACATTAATAAGATAAAGCAATATATGCTTTTGCAAGTACATTTTCTTGAGTTCAATGAAGTCAAGCGTGGATGTGAAAGGGCACCCAACTCTATGCCATCATTAGGGTGGGACCCTTGAGTGTGAATTGTCCTTTTCAATAAAATCATTGCAACACAAAAATGCATATTTATAGTTAATAAATGTTGCAGAGCAGCTCATCTCCTCGAAATTGTATAATGTAAGGTATCTCTCACCATCACATAGACACTTTGTTGGAAACGTAACGGGCTCCTCGGATTTGTATAAAGTAATGTCACCATCATATCATAAATTTTGTTGCCCATCCCTAAGGGCTGCTATGTAAGAAGACAACTCACTTATGACCATCTTAAAATTCATTAAGGGATTTTTAATTCAAACACAATATATATATTTAGCGTTACATGCTAGAGACAATTTCAATAGTGATGTTGGATGTAGGGGAGGTAAAAGTGGTCCTTAATGTTGTCCTCAAATAAGGAAATTTTTTAAAAATAATGTTTGGCCATAATGTCAAAGAAGGTATATGAAGGTGAGGAAAAGAGTTATATGCCAATGGAGATTCAAAAGGTGAGTTTACAAATATATATTATTGTTAATGATATGTTGAAGGGAATGCTTTCTCTCAGAAATATTTTACATCATATTGATTTGGTTATAGGATTAAGTTTATCTAATAAAGCTTCATACTGAATGAATTGTGTAGAAAGTGAAGTAAATAAGTAGGTGCAAGGATCACTTAATAGGGGGTTGATTTTAGAAAGTTTATGTCCTTGTGTTTTCTCAATAATTTTTCCACCACATAATAGTGGTGAATGAAGAATATGCATTGATTTAAGAGTTATTAATAAGATTACTATTAAGTATATGGTTCCCTTACTAAGAATGGAAGATGTGACGGATTGCCTGAGTGGGGAAAAATACTTTTCAAAAACAGATTTGAAGAGTGGATATCATTAAATTTGGATAAGGGAAGGTGATGAATGGAAGACAATGTTTATGATGAAGGATAAACTATATGAATGGTTTGTTATGCTACTTGGATCAACTAATGCACCTAGTATTTTTATGAGATTGATGGACAAGGTATTCAAGCTTTTTTGGGGAATTTTTTCCATCATGTATCTTAATGACATTGATTTTTAGTAGATCCAAGTAAGAGCACTAGGGGCATGTGAAACAAGTGTTGGAAAGGTTGAAAGTAAAGAAGCTACAAATTGATTGGAAGAAATACACTTTCTTGCAAGAAGAGTTGGTTTATGTAGGTTTTGTAGTTTCTGTTGGAGTCCTGTGATTTGGCAGATTGGTATACCAAATGACAAGGCAACATCAGAACCACTTTGGAATCCTAGGATCTAGCCCTCCTGGATTCGGAGAGAGATCTCTCCATATAAGTGTTTTCGAAAGATATTTCTATATACTTAGTTTATGATATTAGGCTAGTTATGAAATACAAGGGGTTTGTTTGTTTGTTTTTGGTTGGGAATTATTAACTGAGAAGGTCATGTGAAGTGAAGGAGGAAAAAGGTAGAAGGATGTTTCAGCATGGGAGGATAGGCCAAGAAAAAGTGTCAATCCATTGGGCTATGGAGTCATAAAAGGGTTTACTTGCACAACAACTATTCAAGGGTTTCCATAGGGAAACTCATCTATATCAAAAGATCTCTTTAAGTTGATTTTGTGGTATGGAACATTAAGAAGTGTGGTGAAAGAAGCAAACATATAAGAAAACAAAGGGCAGCCTAAGATCAGGTAAGGACTTTGAACCTATCCTACTTTCGGAATACTCTCAAGGGAAAACATTTAAGATAAACATAAAAAGTAACCTAAGATCAGGTAAGGACTTTGAATCTATCCTGCTTTCGGAATAATTTCAAGGGATCTATTCAAAGTAGCCGTTGGAGGAAAAACTAGAGGACAGGGCTAACCATAGACTTCCCTAGTTCCTAACTCTACTTAGCAAACCTTTCAAGAACATTCAAGAACACAATCTCAAGTTTTACTCAGCAAGACATGGGCTCACCAATGTTCCTTGACTGGTTATACTCTATTGAAATCATTCCCAAAGCAACAATTAGAAGAAAAGATAAAGATAAAGCTTATCAGTGAGAAATAGGGTACTTTAGAAGTAAATCCTAATCTATATTTGTTGTTCTTTATCAGAGAAAGTGGACAGTATGGAAACATAAGGAGAATAACAATTACAGTAAGAAAAACATCACCAATAATATATACCAGGATCCTATGAATTTGCTTGTTTATTTGATGTCCAAGACCAGTTACATACTCGAGTCCAATGGCTTTCTACAGTCCAATACTTCTCTTCCCAGCCTACTATATTACAACTACTCAGCTACTTCCACTCAATAACAGTTCAAAGAATCAACAACTTTCCAACCCTTGACAATGAATCTTCAATGAGTACTTATAGGTGAATGAGGAGGAGAAGCGAAAGAAGTGGTCTTAATGATCATTTAAGACAGAATAGATGTGCATCGGATGCTCCATTCTGCTCAATGAATGTTATATTAACTTGTGAACCACTCTAGTTGCTTTTGTTGACCTTTGGGCTTTTTTAGGTAGGCTGGCAATAACTTTTGAGTTGCATTTGGAAAAATATCTCTGACTGTAATAAATTTGCGTGTATCTTTGAGAAAAATAGGACTGTAGGTGTCATTTTTGGTTTCTGGAGGAGTAATTTCTTCAATGATCTGGAATTTAAGGCGGTATTTTGTTGATTTGTAATGCTTTGTGGCTTCAAACACTGATTTTGGCTTCGGTTGTTCTTTAAAGCCTCTCTAATCATATCTCTGTTTTATTCACTGCGCTGACTGGTTTAGCTTTAATCAATTTGTTTTCAACTACGTCTTTAACCTTTAATCTTCGGATTAAGCCTTAAAATCTTCACACTTTAATCCTTTCTCTTTAATCTTTGATTCTCTTATGATACTCTTCACTGTCTTGGTGTATTTTACAGGTGGCTCGACTTCCTTCTGCGCTGGAGGGTATTATTACTCGACCAATGTTCATGAAGCACTGAACAAATAATGACAATCAAACCTTTGATCTCCCTTTACGCACATTTTTCCTCAAGGATCGTCATCCTGGGCTTTGTGCAACTCGGATTTGCTGTGGGACGGCTTTAAACCGTTAAACACCATGAAACATGCACAAAACAACCAATATGTTATATGAAATCCTGCGTTTTTTGTTTTAACTACTTCAGAGGGCTCATCGGAGGTGAAGGAGCTGTGCAGAGGAGGTGGAATGCAGGCGAAGGTTTAAAATTTGCATTGGCGCGAAGAACTGAAAAGTGGTATTGGAAAAATAGCCTCAATTTTCGCATGAGGTGAAGGCGATAAGCAGTATCATATGAAATGAACGTGATACAGTTGAGAGGTCGAGATGTGCCATGGGAAAACCACGTATTTCGCATTGAAAAAGGGCTTTAGATCGTTATGGAGAAATGGGTACGAAAATGTTTGTGGGCCATTGGATCTTGGGGGGGGGGGGGGGGGGGGTAGATCAACGGTGGAGATTTGAAGAAAACATGATGAAAAGGCCCAGCGCGGTCGGGTGGGATCGGCGGGATTATATGAGAGATTGAAAAAAAATACGCATAATGGGGGCACTTGGAGGTACAAACGAGTTTGTCGGTCGGGTGTCTCCACAGTAAATCTGGACCGTTGGATGAATGTCTCCCATAGTCAAAGGAGTCAACTACAGGGGCACTCATATAGTTGACCATTGTGCTGAAAGTGTCCGCAGGTGGAAGAAGAGGTGAATCAATGTGGGCTGTTGGATCTGTGAGATGGATGGTCAGGATTAACTTCGGCGGATCGGCGATCGGCGGAGAAGAGGATCCGGGAAGGAGGTTTTTGGAACTGCGATGTGCCGATGGCCGATGGGAGAGGCAAATGAGATGGACGAAGGACCGTTGGATCGAGATCGAGATCGACAGTGGAGACGTGATAGGAGCTTCGCATATCTGCGATCCAGGTAGGCAGGATGAGGAATTGTGGAAGGAGCGATTGCGATGTGCCGATGCGATGGAGGGGAGTGCAGACCGTCTGATTTGAGAGAGATCAACAGTCGGGATCTTATCAGTGGGGGATTCCATCGGAGGGGGATATCATCGGCATGGAATTTCGATGCACCAATGTGATGCAGTGGAGTGATGCGATGTGTGATAGTCGTCAGATCTTGGGGAATGGACGGTTGCGATCTCATCAGAGGAACGACCATCAACGAGAAAAAGAAAATGGAAGTGGGAACTTGGAATTGCCGATGTGCGATGGCCGATGGACTTAGTGCTCAGTCACAGAGTGTGGTCTTATGGTGGAAAAGGGGCTCAGGCTCAAGCCAGTGGGGGCTTAAAGGTCCGCTTTATGAAAAAGTTGATTTTTAAGGCCGAAATGGGGTTTTTTGAGGGTTTTGAGGGGTTCCGATGGGGTAAAAGAAAGGTTTTAAACGAATTAAAAGAAGATTTACAAGGTTTTAAAGGGATTTCGTGAGGAAATGGAGGAATAATGAAGGGAAAAAGGGAATTTTAGGAGGGAAATGTTGGAGAAGAGGTTTTTGAAACAACCATTTTATATCAGCAAGCTTCTTTGAGGATTTTGAGTGAAAAGACCAAGAAGGCGGATTTTTGAAGGATAAGGAACACAGAGAGGCTTCAAGAAGTCACAGATTTTGCATGAAATTTGTTTCTTGAAGACTAATACACCTGTTTTAGCCATCATCAGTTATGAAAAAAAATTATTGATGGCTAACACTGGCTCCACTTGGGGATGGCAGCTCCTTGGAGGTGTCAAGAACCTCATAAATTTATCTCTAGAATGTAGACCTGTGCTTTGCATTTTGACAACCTCTTTCTTGTTTGATCATGCTGCTTAAAAATATGATCAGTACTTTGTATCAGCAAATAGATTTCTTTCCCCAAACAACTACCTACACAACCTACCTTCCTAGCATTTTTCTTCATAAGGTGCACTTGGACCTGCAAACCTTTTGACATCAACATTTTATTCTTTTATTGAAAGCAGGAAACTAATCTAAATCTGCCCTTATAACTTCCATGAGACCAAATTAAACAGTTGGACTCAAAAGCTTCTCTACCCAACTACTATATGTTAGGATTAAGCTATCTAATAGATCTTATTCTCTATATTCTAAAACAAAAATTTAAATACAGACAAACCAGGATTAAGCTGTATGATTTGCTGTAAGACTATGGCATAAAAACAAGTTGCACATAGACTGAAATTTACAGAAATTTAAAACAAAATTGTGAAGGCTTAATATCTGAAAATTAAGAACATCATTCTTTCTTTCTTTCAGCTCTGGTTTTGATCTTTTTATATTTGTCTTTATTTTTCCCTTGGTTCAGATTGTAAGCATATTAGAACCAATTCTTCATCAAAATTTACAGGTTCAGGATTTAAGCTTGTTTGAACCTCTATTTTTCTATCCTAGTCTGATCTACTGATAAGCCAAGATTAAACATTTTGGTAAATCTTCCTCACTAACCTTTCACCAGCTTACCACCCTGATCATTCGACGGACCATGTTTCACAATTTTCAAACTGAATCCACTTATGCTCAATATCAATACTGATATACGAGGAACTATCAATCAATTCCGTGTTTTCTCAAACTACACATCAAACCCTAGTTGTCAATTTCAATTGTCAACAAAAATTTTCCTTTTCCCTAATTGGTCATTATCTATCAAGTTCACTATCACAATATTCTTCTGTTGAACATCAATACCAAACCCTTGCAGCTTCAATGCTCAACTCACATCAAACCCTAGATATCAGTGCCAACCCTAGCCACACAAATGTGACCAACATTGTTTGCCATATATATATATATAGTTCCATGTCGTGGATTTATATTAACATGTAAAAACCATGTTGTGGAAATTTTATTGTTGTTCCAGAGCAGAGATAGTATAGGTCATTTGGTTAGTGGATTGGATGTACTACTATATATTTGTTATCAACTCAAGTAGTAGTACGTCCAATCCACTAACCAAATGACCTATACTATCTTTGCTCTGGAACAACAATAAAATTTCCACGACATGGAACCTTTTATGATTATGGCGGCAACTCTCCCTGCTAAATCTACTTAACTAAAACTACTCATAATATTGAATTCCATTCTAAATACTTCTTCATATCTTCCAAATTTCAACCTGTCAAGATAGATCTTCAAAAGCACAATTGTTGTTACATAGACCTATAGTACAATAGCATTTTAAGCTGGAAGGCAGATCTCAAGGTGTAAATATGGGTAAATAAAAAAGGCAAGCCACCAATCATTCAAAGGAATCAAAGGAAGTTCTAGGTATTGAGACAATTTCATATCCTATTACCACTAATGAAGTGAAACTGGTTAGTTTGATTCCTATGTTCAGTGAATTAAGTTTTGTATTTTGGAAGGAAAGAATGGAAGCTTATCTGATGGCTCACGGATATGAGGTATGGGACTCTATTATATCTGGAGACATATATATTAACTAATCTAAAAGAAACAATACAAAGCCATGAATTTAATCCTTGATACTTTTCCGGACACTGTAAAAGTGAAAGTTGGTCAATGTGCATCTGCCAAACATCTTTGGGATAAAATTCAAGATCTCTATAAAGGTCAAAAGTGTGCATGTCAAGATTAATATGTTGATAATCATGTGGATCCTCATATCGGAGAATATTGGAAGAATCAATAGAGAGAGAAAGTGGAATGATGCAACATGCCTAGTCATGATCGATTTGTTGACATCAATGACAAAGGGGGAAATTGTTGAGCATGTTGTCATTGATGTGAAAGTGGGTGTAGAAGGTGTTGGATATTGTAATTTTTTTCCTAGGGATGCATGAAATCATGGATGAGATGATGCATTGGTGAAACCCTACCACTATGGTTTGGATGTCTTGGACGATGGAAATACCTCACATTTGTTTGAGATTTTATAGCAACAAATCTCTGAGTGTGCCTTGGATACCCTTTCCATTGGATTCTCCTCGTCATGCTTATTTCATTGATATGTGGAGCATCTCAAGAAACTTCACAGTTTGTGATATATGCTTGGTCAAAGGTCCAAACCCTATTTCGTGGTGAAAATCCCCAAGGGATGTTGATGTGGAAATAGTTGAATGATGTGGTGTCATATTAATTCATTATATGATGTGGCAATGTTTTATTGAAGGGATTAGCATTTATATTTGGTGTGAAAAGACAACTAGTTAACCATGGTCCAATATCTTAAAATGATAAAGTAAAAAGTTAAATAAATTGCGGTAAAAAAATTGAGAGATTTTTAAAATTTGTTTTTTTTTTTTAATTCCCTCCAATAGAAATTAAGTGAGCTTGCTATCCTAGAAGTTTATCCACAAATCTATATAATTTAAAGGCATTTGGATACTTGGATACATCGAACTAGCATAGGGTTATTTACTGTGCATTTTGCTCTAGCCGTGGCCTTGGAGTGATGTGCAGACACAATACTAGAAGGGTTTTATTCTATGGGTTTCATTGAATTTTCTTGTAGGTTTCTAAGTTTGAGTTCGTCACTATCTAAAACTTGATCTAGCAAAACTGTAGCTATTTCTAAGTGTTACTTTATGGCATCTCAGCGATACACATTTACAGTGGTATCATGGCACCATTTGACTTGCAACAACATCACACTACAATATCATCTTACCTACACGAATCACAACTATAAAGTTGTTACTACACATAACCTTGAATCGATATCCTTGTGGTGAATCACATTAAATTTGTGAGGAAATATCTCTAAAATGGAAGGAATGGAACACTAAACTGAAGCCATACGTTCCGCATCAAAAACACAATAAAGGATTTTTAGATTCATGGGAATATGCATGAAGATATTCAAATATTCATGTTTGTCAGTGATTGAAGCCTAGAGGAGTTTCACCTATAATACATAGACTCCCTCAATCAGTCTTGAAGAAGGTCGATATGAATTGAAGGGCACATGAGTTTGTATATTATGTTTAGCTTGTGTTCGTTGTTTTAAGATTATTTTTGCAAGAGATTTGAGCAATGTGGAAGGACACATTATGAGATTATTCGCATTTTACTGGAGGTGTACACTGTTGAGAAGCCAGTGAAGTCACACCTCTACACACAATTCAAGAAAAATGTGAATTTATATGATTAGTGGCATCATTTAATATAGCAACCTTCATGACATGAAATGCTAAGAAGATGAATGAAGTTTTATCAACAGTATATTAAGTCAATATCTGTCTAAACTAAAGGGAGAGCCCAGAGACATTTCAAAGGAAAATCCCATCCTACATCACAACATATAAATGGCTCAGTCCCTATGGAAGATACATGCCTCTTTTTCAATGTGCTAAAAGGTGTTCCAAAATCTTGTATGAAAAAAATTGAGAAGATTGGTTATGAAGGTATGAACAATTTTCTCGTGACCTATGAAGAAAAATTTTGATTATAGCTTTGGGGCCATATTTTGGACCATTAAAATCTGTTGGAAGAACTAAGGTTGATTGAGGAGTGTTTTTCTATGATTGAAATCTAGTGTATCTCTAATGGAATCAAATTGATACATTGGTAGGAAAGGTTGATGAAAGTAAGGATTTCTTCCATTGCAGCTCTATTCTATTAAGGAAGTCTATGATTATGGTTCTTTTGCAATTTGAGATTGATTATCGTTTGGATACAATGGTGTATTGATCATTACATCATCTTTGTAGAAAATGTCTTCAATCATTTCACAATAATAATGCTAGAAACAATCTTGAGCAATCTACTTCTAGACCCTGTGCAAGTTTCAACCTGTGTATATTCCTTGGCATCAAACAGAAGTCGATGATTCATAAGTTTATGACATATAACTAGTGTTTTATAAATAAGATTTGTCAATTTGTTTGCCAATGCAAGATGATATGTGCCAAAACTTATTGTAATCAGTGATTGATGATCATGGCTTTTCTATCACTATTATTGTAAGGGTTCTAATACACCAATTACCTGAATACTTGATAACAATGACCACAATACATGTGATAATTACATGTTTGTTAGGTACCTATATTAATAGTTTAGTCCTTATTGTTATTAGTATATCCCCCTTATTGTTATTGTTGTACCCCTGTAACCCCAATATTGTTATTATTGTGCCCTTACATTATTATTGTTAGGTCAGCTAGGATTATATCGTGGCCCCATGGACTCCTATATATAGAAGGAGGTTTTGGTCATTTGTAGCATCCAAGAATTGTTCATTTATGTAATGTATTGGAGGTTTCCCCCTCGAAGTGGCAGCTTTCTAAGGCGTTGATCTCTCTTTTCTTCTATTTTTGGAGCCGGTTTCACAACATTTGGTATCAGAGCTTTGGATTCTAGGGTTTTGCTGCTCCAAACGGATCATTGTGGAATTTTCGCTATAACGTTTCTTCTACAAAGGTTCAGAAGCTGAAAGTTTTAGGGCACGAATCTGAAATCCAAAGGAACATCTTCACAAAATTTCAGAGCTTGGTTCGCAATATTTTCGGAGATATGATCTATGGAAGTTAGGGCTTTTTGCAGGTTCCTGAATTTAACCTAAACATGTCATTGCAGAATTTTCACTATAACTTTTTTTCTACAAGGGTTCAGAAGCTGAAATTTTTACAGAGTGAATCCAAAATCTCGAGGAACGTCTTCAAAAAATTTTAGAGATTGATTCGCATTATTTTGGGAGGTAGGATCTGTATAAGTTAGGGCGTTTTCAGGCTCTCGAATTTCATCTCAAAGAGGTGATTGTGGGAAAATCTTCATAACTATCTCTCTGAGCATCGGATTGGAATTATGTAAAGAGTGGCTACAATTACATGGAATTTAGTTTCCTGTCTATTAATTTCAGAGTCGAAGGAGGAAATAGTGACACGTGGAAAGTTGTACAAGTTCGCTCTACTGAATCAGTCCATAATAAGGTCATTGTGGAAGGTTTGACATAACTTTGCCTTGAATAATCCAAATCAGGTCAGACCTATGGCATTCGAAAGAGGCTTTATAGGGCTACATTAGGGATGAATTTTAGATATTGAACATCTGAAATCACAGAGATAATTCAGTTTCAATATCGAGCTCCTCAAAAGCAATAAAAAGGTGTGTATGTTTTTTCTGAATTGCATAAGTCTTGTGTAAAAAATCAGTTTGAAGTGATTCCAAGGGCCTATTGAGCATATATTTCAATATTGGGTTCTAAAATTCCTCCTAAAAAGAATTCAACACCAATTAAGCCCTTTGAATACTCTACTATGACTCATGAAGATGAAGAATTGCAACATGATCTATCAAAATTACAAGAGCAAGTGCACCAAATTTTTCTCTCACAAAGAGCAACAAAAAATGAAATGGAAGTTTTGAAGAAGTGCATGGAAGTGAAGATGGATGGTTTGAAGAATAATATTGATGGTTTGAAGAAAGGCGTGGAAGCTAAGATGGATGGTGTGGAAGCTAAGATGGAGGACATGGAAGAAAAAATGAAAGACAACATGGAAAACATGAAGAATGATCTAAAAGCAGACATGGAAGATTTGACAAAGTTGATACAAGAAATGATTCCTAATGGAAAAAAGATAGTAGAAGAAACTCATGATGAGAAAAAGATAGATGTTAATCGTGATTTCATAAACTCTAATGTTGGATGGAAGAACCACCATATTCCAAAGATGGATATGAGGAATTTTGATAGCAAGGATCCCGTAACATGGATACTACAAATGGAGCAATATTTTGATCTCAATAATGTGCAAAACACACAAAAGGTACACATTGCAACTTTACATTTAGAACAAAATACATTTGTATTGTATAGATGGCTTTACTCCTGTAAAAAAATTGTCACTTGGTAAATTTTTAGAGGAAATGATAGCACATTATGAGGATACAAAGAGCAACACCTTCTTTAGCCAATTGATAAATCTCAAACAAAAGGGTTCAGTGGTGGAGCACATTGAGGACTTCCAAAAATTTAATATAAGGGTAACTGATATTCCAGAGGAACACAGGATTGATGTCTTCATAGGGACTTTAAAGGATAACATCCAACATGAAGTTCGTGTTTAGGAAACTGATTCATCGGATAAGGCATTTAGGTTGGCAAGAAAAATTGAATGTAAAATTATGGCGACAAGGAAGCCTACCACTCACATCTATAAAGATGGAAGTATTCCTACTCCTATGTTGGGAAAAATACTGAGAGGGGTGGGGGGGGTGAATCAGTATTTACTGCAAATTCAAAACTTTTACTTTTTCTTGCTTCTAAAACCCATACGCTACTTTCCTGAAACAGACTCGCGTATATACGCGGATACCCTTTATGAAACTCGCGTATACACAGATATCTAATTCTGTCATTAGTTCTTCACCTAAATCATTCCATCATTCATTCATCAAATGTTTAATAAACAGTAAACATGAACAGTAAGAATAGAGTAAACCATCACACAAAGCATCACACATGAACACCAGGATTTTTAGGTGGAAACCCAAGTCGGGAGAAAACCATCGCTGTCGTTGCTCAGCCTTCAATATTTTATTATTGAGAAAACATCTTACAACATATGTGCTGGTGCAGACTCCTACCAGCACGCAGGCACCCACCTGCGCTCGTTTACCAGCCTCTCCTGGAAGGGAGCTCCAACCCCCTGACTCGTTTACCAGCCTCTCCCGGAAGGGAGCTACGACCCCCTGCTCTCGTTTACCAGCCTCACCTGGAAGGGAGCTACAACCCCCTGACTGAAGGCTACAACCCTCAGCACCTCTATGGACCACGTTTCATCAATTTTCACACTGGATCCAAAGCATCCTTTAGGACACCACTTGTAGGCCACGTTTCATCATATTTTCAGACTGGACCCTTTCCATACTTTTAAGCATAGTCAACCATGAAACAGATACATATAACTCACTGACAGATATCAGTAAACCAGCAGAACAGATCAGACATTTCTTACCACAGACTTCAGCAAACCCTAGTTTGCATACGCGCTTTCCTTTCTCTGATGTCGCGTATATACGCGCTTTCGTTCACATAAATCCGCGTATACCTCAGTACAAATTATAGAGCTAATTTTGATTGCGCATACACGCTTTCTCTTCAGCGAAGCTGCGTATGTACGCGCTTTCTCTGTGGCGAACTAGCGTATAGATCTTCAACTATTATAGAGCAGCATACTTCTTCATCACTCCTTCATTGGTGCATCATACATTTAGATCTTTCTTTCAATTGTAACCCTTTTCATTCAGAAATACTCCAGAGGGAAGTATTCATTCAAGCTCAGACATCTTGCACCCACATCATTTTTTTTTGCACAATGAATTTCATCTCTTTATATAGGTTTATCCTTTTTCAATACCATGAGCCCCTTTTTCAATACCATGAGCCAAAACCACATTACTTCCGATGGTATTTTTGGACGGGGTCATTTAGGCGAATCATTACCCAATACAATGGGTCAATACCATGGTGGTTACCCCTGGTTTTGCACTTTTTGAGCGCTTTTACCCATACGCGACTTGGCACGTTCTTTTCCGCGTGCATACGCGACTTCCCCTATACAGATCCGCGTATGCCTTGAGACATACTCTTTTCATCATAGATTTAGCACATGCTGAATTCATTTCTTCATTGACTTCTGTACTCACTGTAGATACATCAGATTTACTTCATCAAGAACATATTCTATCAAGCACAACTTCATCCAGTAAGTTGCCATTATCTTCATCAAGAGGGTTGCCTTTCAAGGACAACACTCATCATCATATTGCTAACAAACATCATTTACCAAGTCCATTACGTCAAGAATAGCTTCATCAGGTGGATTGCCATCAAGGACAACACAAGTCAACAGTCGCATGTCTTCATCTTCATTTAGTGGGTTGCCATCAAGGAAAACACTCTGCATCATATTGCCAACAATCTCCCCCTTTGGACTTGATGGCAACCACGATGGTGTTTGGTTACCACAACAGATAGGTACAATAAGAATACAATGACACCATGTCACTCTCTCCATTTTTGCCACCATTCAAACACCATGTCACTCTCCCCCTTTGACATCAAGGGCAAAGGGCGGATCAAAACCAACATACTCTCCCCCTTTTCTCCACATGCGGAAGAAGCGTTCTGCAGATCTGATATATACTGAAGTGACCAAGCTCCCCCTGAGTTCATGCTGAATCTTCAAACATATTTTTCAATGAAGTACAAGACTCTATGACTTTCCTATCACCAATGACTCATACTTACATCAAATATCCATCCAAGTGAATTTACATATGAGACTCAAGTACCCAACCAAGTGGGTCTACACATTTCAACTTAGCTACCCGACCAAGTGGGTTTACAAAATTTGACTCAGCTACCCAACTAAGTGGGTTTACAAATTTGACAAGTCCTTTACATGACTGAATATTACAAAATTACATCATGGGTCTCAACAAGACCTTTTCACCAAAATATAAATATGACCATTTATGACCAACACCAGAAAGTCCCCAAGAAAGAGAACATATTTCAGAACCATCATAATGCCAACAATGCATTATACTCAGCAATGCTAATGCTCCCCCTGAATCTGTGCATCCAAGCATCCTTTTCATATGACTAGGGCTCCCCCTTAGTTTGTGCATCCTGAACCCTTTTACCAACAAAACACCAAATCATCTTCATCAAATCATTAGAAATAGAATTATGCGAACTGGAACACCACCAGAGACCAAACAGCACTACAGCTGTGCTGAAGAGAGCTGACCCCAAGCAAAAAATTTGTCAGCAATCAAACATACGCGGTTTTCTGTGCAGGAACTCGCGTATATACGCGACTGTGTTTCATGAAACCCG